>JAANSK020218865.1:0-24280 GCA_011763485.2 Isoetes engelmannii
ACAAAATCATAGCCAAAACCTTATTGAAAAGCGTACAAAAATACAAAAGGAACCCCCTGTTATTTTGCTAGATATTTGCTTATAAACCCTTGATTTCCATATGGCCTTCTTACATCTTGATTTTCTTTTGCCTCTAAAGAAGTGCATGCCCATAGTAAGACCCAATGGAAAGATATTTTATGGGTGAAAAATGTTTAAACGAGGCATGCTATGGATATGGTCATATGGTATGCCGAAAATAGGATCTCCACCGATTTGGGGAAAGCTCTTTGTAAAATGGAAAGGAATTATTTTAGAAGACGGTGAAGGGTTTTGATTGGACCGAGGTAGAAGGATTTTCGGTGAAGGTAGCATAAGACAAAATCTTTACAAGAAGAAAAGCACGGGCCTTCGAGCAGTATTGCTCATAGCTTTGTCAAATTGAACTGTTATTATGTTTTCTACTTTATCTGATCATAAGTCATTCTGTGATTTATGCTATCTGCTATAAATTTTGATTTCGTTTTATCTATGTTGGAATCCCCGGACTTTAAGCTTTATTTCTTGTTCAAAAAAGATTATCTTCTGTATCTACAGTGTTGATAGCTTAGGTCACGTTGAAAAGTTTTGCTATAAATTGTCGTTCACATTTTGAAATTCAAAGCTTCTTGATTGAAGATGTTTCCTTCCAACAGTCTTCCTTGTTCATAACAAGTACTATATGCAACAGCTAGCAAGCAAGCCAGCCGTATCAGCTCATTACATCCTTTACTTTTTTTTGCTGCTTGCAAAGGCTTGAGTTGTGCCCCTAAACAGCTCTGGAGGTCCAGACCATAGGTATTACTTCTGGGTGTTGATCAGGGGTGAAAATCCTGGATCAACATTTTGGAGGTCCTACTGAAATAACCTCTTGGTGGATTTTACTTGCGGCTTGAATTTATTCAGGACATTATGCATCAACCACAACAACAACGCATGATTCTTCAAGAAGCACATGAAGGTCCACCATGTGAGTTTTGTGTAGGTGAAGGGTGTACAGACTGCATAGGAGTGATTTGCGAATATTGCTATCTATCAGGACATACCATCAAGCATTGCCATCTGATCACCTTCCATAACTTGCATGGAATATGCACATACTGCAGAGTCAAAGGCCATCGTCGTCTTCAGTGCCCCATTGCAGCATAGTTTCCAATGCCATCTCCAAATGATTCTCTCGATGCAGGGTAAATTTTAAGGGCCCTAAATGTTTTTCTACTCGAATTAAGGTTGGCTACACCTATGAAAAACAAAGGTCCTTAGATTTTTTCTTGGCGAACTTGATTAAAAAAGCCCTTTAATTATCTTCCCACTTGGCTAAAATGTAAAATCTATATAAAATGAGATTCTTATGTTGCCGGATTTTTCTTGTTTGGTATCTAAAGGAAAACTATTTAACCTAGCATTTTGAGTCGTTAGCACATGAATGACAACAAATTCAATATGCTTGTATTACAGAATGATAACTAAGATGTTCAAAGCACAATGCATAAAGAACAAGCAATACCATTTGAGGATGAACACATAGGGTCAAATGCATCCAAATGTCTAACTTGGTGCATAGACCCCCTTAGGGTTGCAAAAATAGATCACTATTACTTAAGGCTTAAAAGTACATAACATTTTTCGTTACGTTTAACCTAAACAACTAATAGATTCAAATTAAATAAAAGAGGTCCTTGAATAGGTTCTACATGGCTATTTGAATTGATCGGGGTACGCCTAATCAACTTCTGAGAAGGCGATTCAGCATGCCATGCTGCAGCCAGTCCCGACTAAATGCTAGGCATCCAAAATTCCCCCCCCCCCCCCCCCCCCCCTTTATGGCTAAATTATTTTTTTCATGAAAAACTGACCTTTATTAACTTTAGCCACGGAATTTTACTGAAGGTCTAAAAAATAGCCTTTTGGCGAATTTTAGCCACTCTTTATTACTCTGCTCTCAATGTTGTTCATGGCTGGATGGTACAATTGCAACAAGAAAAGCAACATGTTGGATTCACATTTGGAACAAGGAAAAGTTCCAAGTTTTGTGAGATTGGATGTGGCTTGTTTGGAGCAAGATAGCCATTTGGATTTTGTGGGTTTTACAGAAGTTGGACCACATGACAATCTTTGACTCAAGGAAGAGGTTCAATCACAAGACCATTCTCATTTTGCTTTTGTGGGTATTTTAGAGATAGTTAATTTGGAGCAGCATGGAGTAGTTGGGCCACAACACGAAGATCTTTGTCTTACAGAAGAGATTATTTTGTCTCGTATAGAATGCCAAGAAGGTTTATACCTTATCTCCATGCAGTATGAAGATGCAATCTAGAAAGGTATAAAGTTTGCTGAAAAAAGATATGTAGAAGATTGGCAAGTTTCAGAGCTAAGCTTTGACATTGCAAGTCTGTTTAATGGTTCAACAGACATCAAGAGTCTACAAGATCACAATTCTGTGGACACACTGACCAGAGATTGTCAAGTTAAAGGTTATGATAAATGCAATGTTAATCAGAAGCAAGAAGCACATCTGGCAGGAGATTGTCAAGTAAAAGGTTCAGATAAATGCAATATTAATCAGAAGCAAGAAGCACGTCTGGCAGGAGATGGGCTAGACAATGCTAATTTTATGGAAGCACATTTGAATCCTCTGGCAAGAGATTTGCATGAGCCTAAGAACTCTGAAGTAGGACATCCTGAAGTAATAGAGTTGTTCCAAGAACTTCCCTTTTCCCATGCTAATTATCTTGGTGTTTCAGAATGCTTGCATCTAGCAGAACCAGCAAAGCATCAACCTACTACACTAATAAGATGTATTCAAGCAACAGGGCAGGACCTATAGCATACAACAAGAGGATTGCAAGCTTTTGAGGTAAGCTCTGGCATTGAAATATTGTTTGATGAATCAGTACAGGAAGGAGACATCATGTTGCCAGAAGCAAGAGCGTCCAACATACCATATATTGGCTAAATTCTTCAGGCAAATACTGTTTCCTTTATAAAAAATGCATTGCAACCTATTGCTTCTATCCATGATTTCCCAGTTTTCTCAAGTGGATTTTCCCTTGATACTAATGCCCATACTACTGCCATGTTCGTGTATGAGCTCTTGCCTACTTCTAAAGCCAAAACGGTTTGTGCTAACGCAGCTATGAGTCTACCATTGTTCATTATTTGCTCAAGAACCCGCAAATGATAGCCGATAGAACATAGGCAGTTTCCTCATCCAAATGCTCCAAAATTATTCTCGAGCTCTACCTTTGCATCTATTACAGGGTACTATCTCATTCTCGCTTCTAGCTGATCATTCTTCAATACCCACGGCCAGAATTGGGTGATTCTACAGTCCTAATTGTCGGCTGAGGGGACCAGTCTGTTGTTGTTGGGCCATATGTTGGCCCACTTTCGTGGCCAACATTTATTTTTGTCGTAATGTTGCTTCCTTTTCCTGGCCTTTCACATTTGCTCATTTTTAGGCCTTTGTTTTCCCATAATTTGCTCGTTTTAATCCTTCCATTTTCCCATATATTTGCTTATAAACCCTTGATTTCCATATGGCCTTCTTACATCTTGATTTTCTTTTGCTTAAGTGCATGCCCATAGTAAGACCCAATGGAAAGATATTTTACTGGTGAAAAATGTTTAAACGAGGCATGCTATGGATATGGTCATATGGTATGCCGAAAATAGGACCTCCATCAATTTGGGGAAACCGCTTTGTAAAAGGGAAAGGAATTATTTTAGAAGACGGTGAAGGGTTTTGATTGGACCGAGGTAGAAGGATTTTTGGTGAAGGTAGCATAAGACAGAATCTTTACAAGTAGAAAAGCACGGGCCTTCGAGCAGTATTGCTCATAGCTTTGTCAAATTGAACTGTTATTATGTTTTCTACTTTATCTGATCATAAGTCATTCTGTGATTTATGCTATCTGCTATAAATTTTGATTTCGTTTTATCTATGTTGGAATCCTGGGACTTTAAGCTTTATTTTTTGTTCAAAAAAGATTATCTTCTGCATCTATAGTGTTTTGATAGCTTAGGTCACGTTGAAAACTTTTGCTATAAATTGTCCTTCACATTTTGAAATTCAAAGCTTTTTTTTTTTTTTTTTGAAGCACTGAGTCACAAATATATTAAAGAATAATAATGTTACAAACCGAGTGAGGAGGAAAAGGGACTGCCCCGAAGGGACAGAGATACCTCAACACTCTGCAACCAAATAACTCCACAAAAGCAATTCCAACTGCATTCTAGATATTTACAAACTCGCCATTCTCATCCACAATACTCAAGAAATTTCGCCAAATGGAGAACATTCTCTCCACGGAACCAGAGAACACAAGGAAACTCTGAAATAGCTTATATCTAAGCCGAGAAACAAGAGAGACCGAAGATTGCTGAATCCCCTGGAAGATCCACAGATGACGCCGCTTCCAGATCAACCAAATCAAGCGGGCCATATATAGATGCAAATGTTGCTGCTTAAGGGAGGACCAAGAAGCAGGATACATATGAAGAAGAAGTTGTTGACTAGTCAGTCTGATCTGAAACAAGGCCCTGACCCAATCCCAGGCACCTTGCAAGTGGGAGCACAAGACTAGACAATGCTCAACAGATTCCTGACGAATGCCACAAAGGGCAAAGAGGACTCACACCTGGCTTAAACCGGCTCACAAGGACATTGACTCGGATGCAACGGTGCACCACCTGCCACAGAAAGACCCTAACTTTTGGTGGGGGGAGAGAGTTCCATGCCCATGTCCATGTCCATACAGCACGCCAACAAGAACCCTGAAGCTGCAGTGACCACTTGTCCGAGGGAGGTAGAGTGTCATGAATAGCTAACATCCGGTAGCAAGACTGAACAAAGCATGAGCCAACAACATCAGGGTGGATCCTCTAAACCTGAACAGCCACATCTTCCTGGAGTAAGAGATGTATATGCAGCGGAATACTACCAGCCACCTGTTCCCAGATAGCCCAATCTCTCCCTCTAAGTAAAAAACGGGCCCGAAAAAAGTCCCAACAAGCTAACTGGCCATTCCAGTACCAATCCTCCAAGGTGAAGACTGTAGCCCGAGTCCAACGGGCGTGTGTCTGGGTGTGCATGGTGGCAGCCAAGGGCAAATGCGCAGGGGGCAAAGGGACCCACAAAAAAGGGAAGTGTGATGGTAGACTGCAGCATAATCTAGCTGGAAAAGTACTCGCACATGGTCCCAAGCGCACAACACACCCTTAAAAAAAGGTGATGCATGCGGGAAAGGCTTGAAACCATACAACAAGGCTTAAGGCAACTTCACAGGAACATCCGGCTTTCCAAAAGCGACACAGCTGCGAAAAGACTGCATAAGCAACACCGCACCTGGAGAAGAAGCCTCTTGATTGAAGATGTTTCCTTCCAACGGTCTTTCTTGTTCATAACAAGTACTATATGCAACAGCCAGCAAGCAAGCAAGTCGTATCAGCTCATTACATCCTCTACTTTCTTTTCTGCTTGCAAAGGCTTGAGTTCTGCCCCTAAACAGCTCTGGAGGTCCAGACCATAGGTAGGTATTACTTCTGGGTGTTGTTCAGGAGTGAAAATCCTGGATCAACACTCCCTCCCAAAACATGGCACAAGCTTAGCCACATAGGCACATGCCAATTACAGGTTTTGAAAAACGCCTGTAATATGGCGTAATTTCCTCTGCCCTGTTTTTTCGTCCAAGAAAATGTAATGATTTATATGACACAAGGCTTGGATGTTAGTTGTAGTTTTGTGTTATATGTTAATAGATAGATAAATAGATGCAATTTTTATGTCCGCGAGAAGCCAAAACTTATGATGGGACACGAACCAAGATGGGACATGCCCCCACCATTGCACATGGTTGAAGTGGGTGATAAATGGCCACTTACAATGATCATGGCCACTTTCACAACGAGACATTGAACTTACTTTCTTTAGAATGTTAATGATGGTTACAATGACTTCCTTTCTTAACTTATCACACAAATCTATCATCAAGTCAAGCTAGAACTTATACGCCATATTTGGATGAATGGCCTATAGCTATGGGTTGAAAACAGATGCTCTGGAGCTCTCAACATAATGAGAAGACAACTCTGTGGAACAATTGCCATAAATTGGTGCTGGCGATGAAGAACACCATTTTTAGATGTTGTAGTTCAGGTATGTACATAATGATAGAGTAGTCCTTTTCTAGTAAGGTGATGGAGGTGTATGAATAAGCAAGAGGATTGCAAGATTATAACTAGCTGCAGGATCAAGAGTGACAAATATTGGCTAGTCGTATCCTAATAAAAATAGGATGAAAAAAATAATGAATAGGTGGATGCTGGCCCATCTGAAATGCATGATTTCTTCCCGCACAGGCGACAGGATGCTCTGCTTGAACCTGAATTGGTGATCCAGCAAGAATGTAACCTTTGGACCAGTGTATGTTTAAGAATAAAAATGTTCCATGCAAACGTGAAGAGGAGAAGGAGCATCCCAAAATTGCCACAATTTCCTAAATTTCTCCATTCGATAAACGCAATCTTCCAAAGAGACTGACTGCATAAATCTGCGCTTCCGGGCAGCAAAAGGGCCTGCAGCGGCATCAAAAATCTGGGTCCAATTGCACGGCCAATCCGAGGAAGAATTACAGAACTGCAGATCCATGGCAGCAGGAGGCCCAATCCAAGACCAATCCAAGTGCAACTGCTCATGCATGGCCTTGGCTTTAGATCCGCGTGCTGCAGCGTCGCAGGGCCGGCAATAAGCTCCGTTAAGAGGCCCTCTGCTGCCCATCGAAGCTACCGGCAGATCGAACAAATTCAAAGGCCAATTGAAGCATTTATGTGATACTACACAGAACGGAATCATCCGGGTTTTGATCTTTACCCGAAAACTGAGGTTGAATTGGGCCTTGTATGCTGTTTCTGAGTTTATTAATCTCAGATTTGTTCTGCTCGTTTCTCGATCTCCTGCCCCAAATCGATCGTTCAGCCCGAAATATTTCGATCCGATTGGAATTGTGTATGTTTTCTTTGCAAAACTTTCGATCGGATCAAGCGGGGCGCTCCAGTATGAATCTAGCCTTGCTCTGATTATCCAGTCGTACTTTATTCTGTTGTGCCTTTCGTAAAACGTGATCATGTTCCAGCAACCCTCCACCAGATTAAAATACTGCAATAATCCCTGATCAAAACCCACCAGAATGTTCAGAAAAAATTAATCAATTGTGTTTTTTATTATTGGATCTGGATCTTACTTGAATTCCGTTTGTAGATCCTCCAGGTGACAGGAGCTCTCTGTACATCTGGGTCTCGTTGATTGGCCCCTGTCTGTAGATCCTGGCAATTGCAAATCTTCTCTTTCCATTTAACAGCAGCAATTTGTACGAATCCCTGTCAAGTGGAGCATTCACAAAAATATCTGCCCTTTCGTAAACATCTAACACTCTTTTGCCGATTGACGGATCTGTTAACTCAAATTCTCTGGCTCCTCCAGTCAAGCAAATTGCCACTCTTGGCTGCAACGCATCAAATCAAATTTATATCAGGAATCTAATCTGATTTTCAAACAAAAACATATCAGCTCTTTGCTACCTGTATGGTATTAGATTTTGAAGCTCTTCTAGGAGCTGCTGAAAGAGAAATTGGCTTAATGCCAAGGTGCCTAACATTAGAAATAAATGCAAACACGACCACACTAAGAACCAGCAGTATACATTTGTCTAAATTGTCCAAGCAATTGGCACTGAAATATTTCTTGAATGACATGCTGCTCCCAAATATGAGATGAATAATGGGAACGTAATTTCATGGACTGTGATGCAACTCTAAAATTAAAATACTAGGACGTGGGAGGGTGTTGTTAATGTATGGTCTGTGGGGTACCTCTTTCGTTGAAAGACCTCAATTTTTTAAGGTAAAATCGTAGATGGCCATTTTTCGCCTTTGCACGCCTTTACCACTTTCTAAATATATCGTTCAGCAATGGATAGTGGACGTTAAAAAACTTCTTCTTCTTCTTTTGTTTTTTGTCATTCTGTAGAGCAGAAAATGTGCATGGTATGTTTTGTGGTATACTTTGGCAGAAAATGTTGCAAAAAT
The DNA here is from genome assembly GCA_011763485.2 of Isoetes engelmannii. Classification (NCBI taxonomy): domain Eukaryota; kingdom Viridiplantae; phylum Streptophyta; class Lycopodiopsida; order Isoetales; family Isoetaceae; genus Isoetes; species Isoetes engelmannii. Next base: position 8,104 of record JAANSK020218865.1, read on the forward strand.
GGTCTTAGACAGTCGAAAACACCAAGGAAAACTTAAACATGAGGTTGTATCTCCTCCTGCACTACTAGAGCACGGGCTATTAACAATGTCAATTTGCGACGTATAGCCAACATCGACGTCGCAAAATGATAGTGCGTTCTCACGTCGTCGCTAAGATTTTTTCATGACGTCGCAGGTGCAACGTCTAACGTCGCCATAAAGACGTCTAAACAGACATCGCAACGGCCTATGTCGCAACTAGCAACGTGCCACGTTGCAACTGCCACGTGGCACATCGCATCTGCAACATACGACATCGCCACTTCAACGCCACGTCGCATACAAAACGCCAGACGTAGCACATGCGACGCCGTGTTGAAGATGCGATGTTGTGTACATTCTAACTGCGATGTGACATTTGATACCTTTTTTTTAAAGAACCCTAAAAACCCGTGAGTGATTTTCATTTGTTGCTTGCAATTGGCTTGCGCCCCAGAGAACCTTGTATTAATGAATGATAGTGTTCCTCCGAGTCATGTTGATCGTCTCCTTCGAGTCATGCTGATCCTCGAATATACAACGTACTTTGAGGATTATAGAGGATGTTTGCTTGGCTTGCGCCCAGGAGAACCTTGTATTAATGGATGATAGTGTTCTTCAGAGTCGTACTGATCATCAAGTACAACGTATTTTGAGGATTATAGAGGATATTAGCAGAAGAGAGCCACAGGATGTGATCCCTGTCTTAGATGTCATTTTTTGAAGGGAGTTGGTAGCATAACAACCCCAAGATTTGGTCCACAGTTAAAAACAACAGTAACAACAAAACACGTTATTTTTTTTTGAAGATTATAACTACACGTAATTATGACATGTGCTTTTGCTTTATTGAACATGACATTTCAAGGCCATTAGCATATTATAAAGCCAAAATCAGGGGAAATGCCCTCCTCGTGATCACTTCCTTCTAATATTCAACCATTATGTGGTGGATGTCAATAATAGGATTTGATTACAAAATCCAAGCATAGGAATCAGTTGATGCAGTAACTACAGAATATAGTGCTAGCCAAATGCATTTGGAGTCAGTTTATCTAATCATGTAGGAGGATGGACCATAAAATAAGTTCAACCAATTTTTCTTTGCCTTCATGTCTTGGCCTAGACGTAAGGAGGTCCCATGGTTCAAAAGTGTGACAGAGAAGATCATGCAAATTTTGACACATGCACGCATTGGACAACAAAGCCTTTGCCTTTGTTTCTACATGAAGAGAACAACGAATCCAGAAACAAGGTCTAGACTCAAAGCAAATACGTGCCCACCATTTTAGAGAAGTATGTGTAAGCAAAAATACATATGCTTTGCTTCCCAGATGAGATTTACCTGTAAGAAACTCTCAGCCCTATTGGAAAAGAAATTGCCTACTCATCGCCATAGCCACGAAGGCTTTTTTTTTTTTTTGAATCATATAGATATTGTTGACCACAGTTCGCATAGGAGTGGAAACGAACTCCTCCCAAAACAAGGCATTGCTATAAAGAAGGGGAAACATATTGCTTGGAAGAGGCTACAGGCCAAAATACCCGTTGTAGCAAGTTTAGGCCAATCACAAGGAACATCGGGCATATCTCGCCATATACCCAAAATACGCCATTTAAACACATGAGCGAGGGATGACGTTCCGCATAAGAAACTTATTACGCGTCAAGTTAGTGTAGCCATGGCAGGCAAGTACCAAATGTTTTGAAGGAAATTCTAGATAAGGCCACCAAGTACTTTGTTATTAAATTATTGCTTTTTATTTTAATATCAAACTCAAAAGACAATCCATTTATTTTGCTATTCCTACATCATGATCCAACATCCTTGCAAGATGCAACCATGTATTAAGTGTAGGAACACCCTCTTTTCTATCCACAACCTGTGTTAATAGGGGAATACTGAAAAGCTTGAGAAACCTCAAGTTCCCATTGATCTTTTGGAGGCTATCTTACAGCAGAAGTTGGAGGATGCAAAAAACCAACCAACCAATATTACATGATTGTAACAATATACACTGTCCTTGGACATGAGATTGCTTCACATCACTATTGGAATTTGTGGGTGTTCACCGTTCATTTCCTTGTAACAATCTCTCAATGCGTTGTCTAATCAACATCCTTAAGCTTGAAGCTTCCAGTGGCTTGAACCATTGCTTTCCAAACTGCAACCAACAAATAAATAAGCTTCCTTCCAAATAGTTGACAACACTATAAACCAATACCATGTGTTTCGTGCTGTCTGGATTCAGTCTGGGGGGAGCTTCTTTCACAAACAGTTCAATAAAATGAAGCAAGAATAAACCACAATCAAACTCGTTCTCTTGTCGAGGAACCTACACACATTATCATGCACTGCATCTCAACTATGTTCATCTTAACCATGTTAACTGATAAACAGTAAACATATATACCATTATTCGTTTCATTAATACTGTTGGAGTGTTCTTTTCCTTTTCTCCTGGAGCATTAAGCACATTGTCAATGGCCATCTTATGGGAGGCATCACCGGCTTGCTTATGGGAATCCCACTCTGCAATCAAATATCTACAAGTGGCAATTCTTTAGTAGACTATTCAAGAGCTACAATTTTGGTAAGCAGCAAAAAATAATGTTACATAAGATTCAGCCCCAACTGAAAGGATGTAAGGGACAGAGTCCCCCACTGACTTGTCACAACAGTTTGAATGGTCCCCAACAAAGGAGGAACCGCTACTATCCTACCCTCAAAAAATATCAAAAAGTGCAGCAAGCAAACATAATACAAGTTATGGTATTTAACAAAAACAAAGATCAACCAGTATAATATGTCACCTCCAAGTATATAACCCAAAACTAGACGTGTTAATCTTAATAATGCAAACCCCTACTCACCGACGAATAACCTCGTATATGTAATTGGTTTTGTGCCCATTCTGCATGGAATCAAGATGTAAGATATAGCAAGTTGGGGAGCTTTCATGTCCAATGAATGCTTCTGTAAAACAAACAATTGCGAGGCTCCAATGAAACCTGTATTTGCAATCATAAGTCCCATATACTTCTGAGAAATCAAAGACTGCACTTTGTTGAAACAGACATAGATAAGTGTTGCTGAATGAAGTCAAATTACCCATGATGTACAGGTAGAATAAGATAAGGCTTTTGAAATATGTCGACGCCTTTAGTCCATTTCCGCAGTTTCACAATCTTGTTCTTGTCCACCAAAGAGCTCTGCACAAGTAGTTAGTACACCAACCAAATAATATGGAAGTAAACAGGTTTTTTCTATACCGTAGCGCAGACGAATTCTACAAGTTGTTTGAAAAAGAAACTATTATAGAAATGGAACATCTCCTTCCTCTCAGGCTCAATGTTTGAAACTTGAATATACCTACAACAAATACAGATGCCAATACAGAAAGGCAAAAATTAGTATTTACTGTTAACAGTTCTGGGAACAGCAATAGATGGTAATGCATACCGTACTTGATATGAAAATCAATCACAGTATCGTTTAGGTAAACCAAATCTTGTAAGTAATTGAGGTCAGAGACATGTACTTCAACCGCATCTGGATCATCCCTATCATAACCGTACAATCCACTGTATAGAAGAATATACTGCAAAATAACTGCTATGCCAACCACATACCTTGTTGGAAATGCAACCGTGCGCACATCCAAACTAAAGACATAAATTTGTAAGAGAAAAGATAAAACCAGAACTAATACAAAACCAATCAGAGCAATACTCACTTCTCCATAACAGAATTGTGTTTTGAATCCACTAAAGCATCTGTTTGCAATGTGGTGATTTCTGTCTCCTCGTCATCAGAAACACACACTGCATCGCCACCCTGACAGAATATGTAATCATAAGCTTTTCAATAATCAGTTGATAACGATTTCTTGACTAAAAAACATTGCTTCACCTAGCAATGACTCACTTGCAATTAAATCACCTTGTGCATACCGATGACAGGGGAGCTTATTACTAGAACTTAGCTGGAAGCCTGGATGTCCACCTCAGATTACAGTGTAACGCCCATGCATGGAGCATGCACATTAGTACATGGTTCATGCAGAGAATCAACTTCATTTCTTTCTGTATAGGGCTTGAATGAAAGAATGCAACAGCAACAAACACTTACTATTCACTTTTGGAGAGAGGAGAAAATTGATCTCAAACGTGACAAAACTAATTAAAAAACTATAATGGAGATTGCTTTATTATTCTCCTCCTTTTATTTTATACCGTTAACTAGAGATTCTAGATACGATGAGCATGCACACTATGATGTATGGACAACTTTAGCCTTCCCAAACATGCTGCAGACCTTTTTCACAACATAACAAATCCTTTTCATGATGGAGATCAAAGTTGAGAGGGATGTTGCTAGTTCCAACTCACTGTTACTCTGTCACAGTGCTTTACTATCTCCGTGAGACATTCAAGTGCACACCATAAGCATTATAGAAAGCAATTATTATTGCAGGATCCAAGTCCAAAAGGTAAGGTAAGCAATCAAATCCACTTCAGCTGGAGTTGGGCAAGTTTATTCTCCACCCCTGCAGGACTCCAATGAGCCAGACTTGGTGTAATTCACAAGTATCATCACGTCCCTTGCACAAGAGAAAGTGATGCACTAGATCATGGAAGACAGACTTATGATCCTCATAATTATAAAGTTAGACACAATCTTACCGTTGAGTGGGATACAACATCATGAATGGCACAAGGGTCTGAATTTTTTACTCCATCCCCTCCAGATGCATCCTGGTTCAGAAGCATAATCATCGTATAAATAAAGATGCTATTGAATATGGAAACGAGAACCACCATAAGGTTGAACCTTCATACCACTGTATACCCAAAATATTCCCGGATCTCTTCTATGTCTATGCTAGTCTTTTTCCTGCAGATAGGTAAAAGCTCGTAATTATAGAAGGAACCAAGACACAGTAAAAGAACAACTGACATGCCATGTTTTTTCAATATTGGATACATATGCCACAAGGCATTAAATGATCTGTAATTTGGACTACTTTCCTCACCTAAAATTCTTGTCGATGTAGAACTTACCGGCAAGAAGTATCTGCAAGTTCTTTCAATAAATTCTGGCCATAATAAAAATTCTGGCCAATTCCATAATTAAATAGTTTCATGAAAAGATCTGCATATCATTTTGCCTTGCAGCCTGCTTTAGAATTCGTTTCTGGACTTAGATGTGCTAGACTGGACTCCTCTGCAAGTTCTTTCAATAAATTCTGGCCATAATAAAAATTCTGCCAATTCCATAATCAAATAGTTTCATGAAAAGATCTGCATATCATTTTGCCTTGCAGCCTGCTTTAGAATTCGTTTCTGGACTTACATGTGCTAGACTGGACTCCTCTCATTAAAAATTCACATCATGGTTTCCCTCACATGGTGTGCTCGGAACCCCTCATTCCCGCATATGCAATAAGGCAAGCTGATTGCTACCATAAACAAGAAATTGGCTTTGTATTAGTGGCCCCTTAAGTTCGAATGACGTTACATCAGGATAGTGGCAGTAGATCATCTCGACTATGGAAAATTGATAAAGGAAAGCTAATACCTATCTACTTGTCCTTGCAGAGTTCAGCTTTACCTCTTTTTCTTGCGCGGCAAATTCGCAGAAGTAAGTTTGCGTTTCCGTTTTGCTTTCCTCTTACATGCAGGACCGGACTTTGGCCTGACCTGAGACAGAGTTGAACAACCACAAGGACACAGAAACTTTAGGTATGATATTTCCATGTACGTCGCTATTGCCAGAAAAACACACCTCTAGCTTAGGTGGGCCCCCAGATCCCGTTGGACTCTTCTCAAGGATATCATTCAGCAAAGCTACACAGATCAAAACCTTATAAACAATAGCAAGCTACAATTTACTCGTCAAATCCCAAATTACATTGTAGGACATTATGCGTTAATTGTAGGATGTTATGCAGGTTGTATATTGCTAAATAAGATTATATTCATGTCTATGGAAGAACATCTGATGTTGGCAAACAGATAAACGGCTTATATTAATTCATAAATAACATCATGCACGCATGGTATAAAAAGAATCCAATAGCGATAAGTGGAGTCTAGAATAAAGACCATAATACTCACCATATTGTGTACGCTTATCCACTTTATCGTTGGTCGATATCTGCACGAATATGAGCTCAGTAAAAATGAGAAAGAATAAGCAGCCACATTGTACTTGGCATGGTTTCACCATGTACAATATGTTCTGGCTCATCCAAAGCAAAGGCAACTTTAAGACAGTTATTGTTTAATCCCACAGAGAAGTTCCTGAAACACAAGGCATGGTGACCTTATTCAGGCTCTGCCGTGAACTAGATGAATGCACTCCCATCCTGCTCTATTCCCCAGCTGCAACTTGAGGTCATTTTCACTGCACACGTTTGCTGAAACAACGGCTCACGTTTTACAAAGTTTTAACCAATTTGGGCAAGCCCTCTCAGAGCTCTAAGCTTTCAACAAAACGGGCTTGTTCAGCTGAGTAGATAAGTATGGTTATTGACACGATCAGCGCACAAGTATGTGGCAGATAAATGGACCACCGTGCCAAGGATTACTTTTTAAAGTAGCCCATGGCCAGGACAATGGTATTTAGTCATCCATCCTTCCCCGAAGATTGTATAGAGGCAATTCTTAGATTGCTTGAATTGACATTAGTTCAAGAGAAGGCACTGTATAAGAGCAAAGAATCTACTATTTATGCAACTTAGAGGTGATGGAACTGTTTCTTTTCTTGCCCAGCATTTCATGAATCAGGGGCATTCATTGATTTTCAAGGGTGCAGAGGCTGATGAAATTCTACGACCCAAAACACCTAGCTTAATATGCCTACAATAACAAATTCAGCCATCTGGAAAGAAAACTATCATGCAGACAAAAGCAATGTAGATCTCTTTCGTCGCACCTGATTTGGCATCACTAAAGAGAAATCAGATTGTTCAAAGGGTGGTAACTTTGCAGAAGGCCAAACACATGTCTTGAACTGCTGGCAGGATGTGTAGGACCCCTTACCGTGTGGGTCTGTAATAGAATTTAATAACATTTTTCTTCCTTTCTTACATCATCAAAATTCCTAGGATTCTATTAAATTCATTCACTGCTTCCTAAATTTTTACACAGAACTCCAATTGCGCATTTTAAGCAATGTTCGCTCAGGTTTTAAAGCTTACAATCCCGCCAATCCTCTAAGAGGATCAACAATAAAATCTTAAGAAGAAAGAAACAAAACTCACATACCTGTTTTATTTTCCTAAGGTTTCTTCGAGCTTTGGTTTGCCATTGATAGCATCTTTGGTTCGCTTGGGGCGTAGCAATGCCATGGCCACTAAAAGAGGCAGGCATAGCCGGGCTAGTCAGGCACCACGGATCATCCAAGTCTGAAGCCTCGATATCGAGCACCACCTCCAGTTTCGATTCTTCCTCCATGAGACCAAATTTGCAGCTCCGTCCTCTGCCATGAACAGTAATAACACGTTCAATTTCCAAATTGCCACGGCATACTGATGTGTCATAAGAAATGACGTGGCGATATCAACTCCTATAGGATGCCCATGGGTTGCCGCTAAAAGGCAAACCCTCGCTCATGGGTACAGGGCATGTTCTAGCATATTTTGGGTATATGCTGGTACATACCTGAATATTCTTTATGACTAGCCTAAACCCGATTGCAAGTGATTTGCCCTTCTCTGGAAGAGAATGTGGAAGCTTTATGCCAAGAAAATCAGGAAGCTCTGTTGTCTCATACCACAATCTCTCGCCATAGCAGATAGCAGAAGAGGGGAAATTGGATGGCTATGGTAGTTGCTTTGGCGGCATCCTCTACTCAGGGCAGAAAAGGTAAATTTGGTAATATAGTTTTTGTTCTATAGTTTAAATAAAACCAGGGGTTTGTCCATCTAGCGGAAAATACAACACGGGCCACGTCTAAAAAAGTATTAGGGAACCGACGGGGGAAGGAGTTTCCTTCGCGAAAACTTCTCGGTGGCGCCACCCACAAGCGGTGGTGCCGCGAGTGGCGCGCCGCCGGGAAGTTCCCGCGAGAGAAACTCCGACACCCGTCGGTTGGCTGACGTAAGCAACAGGGGGGGAGCTTTTTTCTGAGGTGGCAGCCGATGTGGCACCATTTTGGCGGACGTGTCAATTGCGTGTCGTCATTTTGGCGGACGGGAGTTTTTTCTTTTCCTCTTTCCTGTTTGGCTATGGCGGAGTTCCGACAGGTTCTGATGTGATTTTGCCGAGGTTTTGTTGTGGCGCTTGTCGCCGGGAGTCGTTGGATGTTGGCGCCAGCCATCAAGCTTCATTTTGATGCCAATTTTTCACTGATTGGAGTTTCGACTGTTGATTTTCAAGCTTTCCGAGTCTTTCTTCTGGCGCTTGTCGCCAGGACTGCTTGGATGCTGGCGCCATGCATCAAGCTTCATTTTGATGCCATTTTTTCACTGACTGGAGTTTCTGCTGTGTCTTTTTCATTTTCTTCGGTTGTGCGACCTTCTTTGAGTTTTTCTTCGACTCTGTCCGACTTTCTTGGAGTTGTCTCGACTCTGCCCGACTTTCTTGGAGTTTTCTCGACTCTGTCCGACTTTCTTGGAATTTTCTCAACTCTGTGGTTCGGCATTGTGGAGTCTTCTTCGACTTTGTTGCTGATATTTCTTCTGTGGAGTTATTTGGAGATTTTCGAGCTTCTGTCAACAAGATTTAAGTAAATTTCTTGTTTAAGCTTGTTTTTTCAGTTTTTTTTTTTTTTAGGTCCTAACAACTTTGTTTTTTCCTTTTACAGTTTAGTTGCCTAACATCTTTGTTTCTTTTTTTACTGTTTAGTTGCAGTGGAGGAAATTAGCCTTGCAGCATCACAAGACAAGAAGGGAAAAGTAGAAATTTGTGAAAGAAGAATTGCTGGATATTCTACCATATTATGAAAGATTCAGATGATGAACTCGTAAGAAAACTTTGTTTCTTCTTTTACAGTTTAGTTGAACTTTTAAAGTATTAGTTTTTTTGTTTAAGCTTGTTTTTGTCTTGCAGGTTATTCCAATTGAAGTTTATGAAGTATTGAGGACTGAAATGAAATTGTGATGGATTTGATTTGTTAATAACCATACAGAAGATTGCAGGAGAAGGTACTTGTAAGTTGGGCTCTGGATGGAAGAAATTTGCAGGTTCACATGGGATTGAAGGAGGAGACGTGTTAACATTTTGGCTTGTGTCAAAGGCAGAATTATGCATTGAAATATTTGGAAAGGATGGATGTTTGAAGCAGAAGTCTGGACCTATGCATACCTGTTTCTTACCTTTAAACGTGAATTTACAAAGAAGTTTAAATGTTTGTCTAGATGCAGGAACTTCAAATGCAGGAATTGATAGTAAAGTGAAGATGTGCAGCAACTGAAGTGATATGTTTTTCTCTGATATGATCTGATATGAACTGATATAAATTTTGATCTGATATGATCTGCATCTGAGCAAAATTTTTGTGAAACTGATATGATGTGATATAAAAATTGGAACTCATATGATCCGCATCTGTGCAGAAATTTTATAAAACTGAAACTTGAACAGAACTGAACTTTTGTGTCACAATATATTTCTTGTTTTTTTATTTAAAAAAGAAAAAAAAATTAACCTGGCAGCGCCGCTTAGGCTCCGCGAAGACCTAAAGTTTCCCGAATGGAAATAAAAAGCGGGAATTGGGAGGAAAAAAGTTCTACTCGTTGTTTACGGAATATAGATTTGTCGGTGGGGAGACTTGGGAGATCCTACCCTGCCAATTTCAAGTGGTTTTTCTTCTTCAGGTAGTTGAAGGTTGTTCATTTGTGAAAAAGAGAAAAATTCATTCTCGGGGTTTCCCGTGAACCGATCTAAACCTCAAATGATCTGGAGCAGATTTTTTGGGTTCCTATGAATCAGAAGATCTCAAGGTTTTTTGTGGCAACATCTCAGCCGCTTGATGCGCAAGACTAAAACTTGAGCAGATGGATCAAAATCAGGTCCAAGACCTGAGCAGAAAGTAATAGAGATGGATTACTTTTTGTGGAGATCCAAGACCTGAGCCCCAGAAATCGGACCTCCAGAATCCTAGAGGTTTCGGATCCATGAGAAACGCCCCCCAGAACGCCCCTCAGTCTATAACGCGACTCCCAAATATAGCAGAAAGTTTTCTCATATGTTAAGGCTTTTATCGCATGCAGTTTTAGAAAGGGTCGTGGAGCATGCAAGGGAGCATGGAGCCGCCGATGTGGTCGCCATGGCATTTTTTGCAAGGGAGCATGAAATACGTTGATGAGGTCGTGGCTTCATTGGAGCTGTTGAGTTCAGCAGCATTTTTGCCATGGCAAGATTTGAACAGGGTTTTTTCATAGGGTTTATTTTTCTGAAGTTCCTTTGAACTATTTGTTCTTTTAGTAGCTTGATTTGACGGATATGATACGTTTGTTTCAGAACCTTCTTATATCAAAGCTTTGCTTCAGAATAATCTCATTCCAGCCTTTAGGATCTTGCAAATGCATAAGTAGGGTTATACCTCCCTAGTGCCCTTATTGTTTCAACAACAGTTATTCCACAAATTGGCAACTTGCCTTTCGAACTCTGAGGCCTCATCCTGCAAATGCATTGAACTACTATAATACAGCTCGTTTAGTTCCTGCTCTCCCTAATCCATTAAGGTCCTGCATTTTCGATTTCGAGATTTTAAGAACGAGCCAAAATGCCCCATCCGTCGGTAGCAACCTCTCAGTATAGAAGCTCCAACCCTTATGCAGTTATCCAGTGCATACAACCACACACAACTTACCTACAACAACAGGTTTAGGCCAGTCACAAGGAATATTCTTGAATATACCAGCATATTTTTTAGAGTATGCCCTTTACTCATATGAGTGAGGGTTTGTCCTCTAGGGGCAACCCCAAAATTCGTTGCCGCCTTGCGATATGAGACTATCAATTGATAAAGTTTCTAATTTCTTCCTGTTATGCTTCCCCTGCCTCTGATCGCTGTAAAACACAATAATCCAAACTTTACCTTCCATCTATCAGTAATAAATCTGCACCATGTATCTATCACAACCAAGCCCATACAATTGCAGCCATCCCTCTAAAATATCCTATGCATATGATCCTCAAACCCAATTTAGGCCTTTGATATGTCATTCCTCCCGCCAACCCAACTCAAAACAAGGTGCTTCATACAAAAGTTTGCCCTCCGGTGCTACGAAGGGATTTTTGCATAGTCTCTAATACATAGTGCTCCAAACTACGAATAAGGTCACGATTGTTTAACCTGGTTCGTCCAAAGGAAACTAATATTGAATGCAAACTATTCTATTCTATTATGTTCAGTTCCTTCCACGTCCAAAGAAAAAGAAACACATTCAGCTTGGATTTCAGAGAACCTTCTTGTCTTAACGTTTCTATATCCCAAGAGGATCCTCCTCGAAGTCGAAGCTTGTATATGAAAAATTATTTATATTAGAAAATGATGGCATTCCGCACTAAACATTGCAGATAAAGTATGGACGTGTGTGCCCTTTGGTTTTTAAACATACGATCAAACTACACATCCGTCAAGGTTGTAAGAGAACCAATTATCACATACAATCATTTTTAGTGTGGACGAGAGATATGTTGATAGAAAAAGGACAGTCAAATCCAAGGTAGATATGGCAATAGACTCGGTCACATTTTTCACAAAAATTTCTAAAGAGATGCGAATGTGATCTGGGTATGGACCAGCATGCGAGAGAGTGTGGTTTGACTTGCCTGCTTGTAAGGTTTTGTTTTAGAGAGCCTTAACATTTATTGGATTCTTTTTTTTTTTTTTTGAAGAACTATATCACCAGTGTATTAAAAGAATAATAATGGTACAGGTCGAGTGCGGAGGAAGAGACGCTGCCCCAAAGAGGCAGCGATACCCCGACACTCCAGAACACACTCACACAAAATCATAACTCGACTACTGTAGAAAACACCCATCCATATCTACAATACCCAGGAAGTCCCGCCAAATGGCGAACTTCCTCTCTGCCGATCCCTGGAACACAAGAAAGCTCTGGAACAGCTTATACCGAAGCCGAGGCACGAGAGAGGCCGTGGGCTGCTGAATCCCCTGGAAAACCCACAACCGCCGCCGCTTCCAAACCAACCAGACGAGCCACACCACACACAAATGCAAGGCTTGCTTCCGCAGGAGCGGCCATGCAGCAGGATACACATGCAGCAACAGCTACTGGCTAGTCAACCTAACCTGGAACAAAGTCCTAACCCAGTCCCAGGCCGCCTGCAGGTGGGGACAAAGCACCAGACAATGCTCCACAGTCCCACGGTGAAGACCACAACAAGGGCAAAAGGGGCTGACACTCGGCCTGAATCTGCTCACCAAAGTGTTCACCTTGATACAACGGTGCACTACCTGCCATAACAACACCCTGACCTTCGGTGGAGGAAGGGAACTCCATGTCCACACCCAGACCGAACGCGGGCACTCACCCGGAAGCTGCAAAGACCACTTGCCCGAAGGGGGCAAGGTATCATGAATGACCAACACCCGGTAGCAAGACCGCACAAAACATGAGGCTACAACATCCGGATGAACCCTTCAAACTTGCATCACCACATCATCCCCAAGGACTATAGGTATGTGCTGCAGAATACTCCTCGCTACCTACTCTCAGATAGCCCGATCACGACCATGCAGTTGAAAGCGGGATCGGAAAAACTTCCAAGAGGCTAGATGGCCCTCCCAATACCAGTCCTGCAAGGTGCGTATAGCAGCCCGCCTCCAACGGGCCTGTGTCCGAGCGTGCATAGTGGCAACTAGAGGCAAGTACGCAGGGGCAGAGGCACCCACTGAAAAGGAGAGGAGTGGTGGTAAACATCGGCAGAATCAAGCTGAAACAGTACACGCACATGCTCCCAAGGCCGCAAGACCCCGGTGAGAAAGGGGGACGCATGTGGAAAAGGCCTGAGACCATACAACAATGCCCAGGGCAGCTCCACCGGATATAAGGCTTCCCAAATGCCACACAATAGCGAAGAGACAGCACGAGCAATGGCGCACCAAGAGATGATGCCCCCTCTTATAAGATGCTCCAAATAAACTTGGAGACCAGCACCTTACTATGCAAGGCCAGATCCAAAATGGCCAATCCCCCATCCTCGCGGGGCCGAAGGCACTTCCACCAAGCCACCTTCACCACCGCCCCTTCATCGTCCCCACCCCACACAAAATTCCGTACTATCCTGTCCAAGGCCTGCATCTTACCCTCGGGAGCCAACATAGCAGATGTTGTATACACATGCGTGCTACAGATAACAGACTTAGCAACCGTGATTTGACCTGCCATGGAAAGCTTGCTACCCTTCCACCAGTTAAGATGCTTCCGCAACCCCTGAAAAATCTCATCCCACACCCTCCCGATGGAAATATCACCACCAAAGGGGATATCCAACAGCCTCGTACACTCATTACCAGGAAGCACCTTCCAAGGGAAAAGCCCCAGACACGGAGGAGGTGGAGTCGACAAGGGCCATAATGCTAAGCACTTACCCCAGTTCAGGAGAATGCCCGAGGCTAACGAAAAGGTATCCAACGAACCCTTCACATTCCTCAAATTTCTCTCCTCCGCCACCAAGAAGAGGAAAGTGTCATCAGCAAACTGATTGATAATCTGCTGGCTACCATCCTGCATTCGGAGGCCATCCACCACTCCCTCCTGCACTGCAGCCAAGAGCACTTGGGACAGCGCCTCTGCCACAATAGTAAACAGGAACGGAGCTAGAGGGCACCCCTGGCGTACACCTCTGCCCAATGAAAAGACGGCGGAGGGCTCCCCCTGACACACTACCGTGGCCCATGCGGATCTATGCATAACTGTTTCTGTGAAGTGCGGGCCACACCCCAATGCCAACATCATAGCAGACAGAAACTCCCAACGGACAATGTCGTATGCTTTCGCAAAGTCAAGCTTCAGATACGCAATACCTTGGCCCATTTCACGTGCCCAATACAGTCCCTCATAGGCTGCTGCAACATTGGTCAAAATGTTCCTTCCATGAACAAACCCCGACTGGACCTTGATGATAGAAGAAGTCAACACCAGCTTCAACCTCTCCGCCAGAGCTTTGGCAATAATCTTATACACAGACGACAGCAGAGAAGAGGCCTCCAATCATTAATAGTAGAAGGCTGCTTGACCTTGGGTATCAGGGAGATGCAGGCAGTGTTCAAGATCCTATCCATCTGGGGGGAGGAGCGCAACAGCTCCAGATATACCTGATACACCGACTCCCCAGCCCACTCCCAATACGTCTGGAAGAACTCCACAGGAATGCCATCTAATCCAGGGTACTTGTCCTTAGCCATGCACATACAGGCAGCCAATAAATCCTCTCGCGAAAGCTCTCGCTCCAAATACTCCCGCTGATGCGGCAGAATAGAAGGTCTAACAGCCGCTAGAACGAGCTACTGCATCTCCTGCTCATACGGAAGCGCATGATGTGCGAAAAATCCCGAGAAATGAGCATGCACATACCGCCGCAAGTCCGCAGGCTCCTCCAACATCCGGCCATCCGGCAAGACTAAGGATGCCATAGCTGCCGCGTACCGCCGTTGCCTGGCCGCCCTAAAGAATACTGAGGAACTCGTCCCCCTCCTTCAACCAGGTGAGCCCCGCTTTCACTCGCGCCTCCCGAACCTTAACCTGTTCCAGAGCAACAATCCGCTGCAACACCTCATTCTCCCTAACACCATCTGAAGGGTGGGCCCGAATCTGCTCCAGCTCCTGATAGAGGCCATGCAGCTCCTGCCGCTCCTGTTGCACACACTGCCTGCCAAACCCCTTGGCCAGGCATTTCAAGAATCCAACATTTATTGGATTCTTGAAATGACTTGCCTGCTTATAAGGTTATGTCTTAGAGAGCCTTGACATTATTGGATTCTTTAAGTTGGCTTGTAAGGTTCTGTCTTAAAGAACCTTGACATTATTGAATTCTTTAAGTCTAAGGAGAAATGCAGGCTAACCACTCAAGAGCATGATCAACACAACCTCTCATAGCTACCTCATCTAACCCTTCAGTCCTCCCAAGAAGACAATCACACAGTTTTAATACCCAGGCATGTTGCGACATGATAAACATGGTTTATGGACAAGAAGCAATGGCACCCCTCATCGATCAGGACTCCATGACTATCTAGAAAAAATGCTGTCAAATGTCACCTTATCAAAGATGGCTTTATTTTTGCACCCATGTTGAGCATACGCTGCAATCAGGCAGGCATTTTAATGTCCATGGGAAGCTCCATGAGCTTATGGGAAGGAGTACAATGTAGAAATGAAGAAAAACACGACTATATAGCAATTGTCCATGGATCAGAGGGCCACTGATTCCTAATGATAGCCTATCTTCCCCTGCACACTGCTCACTTCCGTTACAGACGAGCTTCGCATACCAGACAAAGTTCCTCTGCAGAGCTGTGATGGGGTGAGATCCTCTTTAACAAAAAAGGTGGTCCATTTTAGATAATTGTCGTGCCTCAAGTTATGCAGGCGGGAAATAACATCTCCAAACTGAACTAGGAAATGATGAGGGCAGTCGGGTCATGCTGCTCCAACCCGACTGGCCGGCATAATGCTATCTTCCTATACCTGCATCACCTGGGTGAAAAAGCGTATCGTCTCTTGTATAGCATGACAGTCATCCATCTCCATAATACCAACAATGTGCAGGTTCAGGCCAAGTAGGTGTTGCTCGTCCTCTGGTGAGCTCCCCATCTCAAAAGACTTGGTGTCTGCAATTTGTTCTTTCATGTATAGCCAGTCCTCATATGGCATCTATGTGGACATGTCTACTTTGCCCACATGGTCCGACATTGTGGCTATCGTTGGTCCCACCTCAGGGCAATGCTTCGTTGTGGCAGCAACTCGGACTCGGATGTTTGTACCGAAGCATCACTGGTCTCCACACACTAGCCAACAAATATTGGTACTAAGACCTATAGCAACTATAACAATTGTGTCCAGCTCTCAATAAACACAGTCATAAATATGGCCATCATCCCATGCGCTCAAACTAGTTAGGGTTCCAGCGCGACACGTCAGGACATTAGTATTAGCACGGCGCGATTCATTCGAAA
>JAANSK020218866.1:0-14329 GCA_011763485.2 Isoetes engelmannii
ATAATAATAATAATAATAATAATAATAATAATAATAATAATAATAATAATAATAATAATAATAATAATAATAATAAACACGAATGACCTACATGCTAGTATCCCGTAGCCACCGCCTAGGCCAATTGACTACGACAGTCTTAGACATGAGCTTTGTTTGCGCTTCTTGGTGAAGGGTGGTCAGGAAAGTTGGTCTTTAGAGTAATGCCGATGTTTTGAGTCCATTGGCAGAGTAGATTCACAGTTCTGGAGAGGGGGACTTGCTCGTCCGTTGCCAGGGCCTTTGGATAGAGCGCTCTTGGAGGGAGCTGCTCCGGGAGGGTTTTAAGGTCTGTCTTTTGGCATCAACACCCCCCCCCCCACGTGATGACATAGTGCACGGTCTTGGTCGAATCTGACTAGGATATGGCCTTCGAATCGTAAATCCTATATGTTGCTAGGTTCTTAAAGAGTTTCATTATTATGGAGGTCGAGTTTTGGTCGTTTGCACTTGGGACATGATCAAGAAGTCGAAATATGATGTGTTAGAACCTCCAACTTGCTTAAGGCAACCAATATTTGTGCAGGATTTTGCAAAGAGCATCAATTACTTCAGGATCCATAAAGCAGAATGAGGTAGTTGCACTCAGATATGATACTCTCAAGCTGTAGTTATCTTTCTTAGATGATTCTAAAGGATCAACTAGAAAAAAGTTGTGATGGGATCTGGGAACAAAATTTGGCTCAATTTGGATCTGGGATTATTGAAAAAAACGGGTTCAAAATTGGCAGAAAATTTGGCAGTGCACTTCCCTGAGACAAAAACAGATCTTCACATTCAAATGATGATCTCTCAAGTTTTACTGAAACATTTTGGATGATTTTTAAAATAACTATTAAAGAGTCCCCCCCCCTTTGCCAAGAAGTGAAAACAAAGCTCATCTTCAACACTCTCGTAGTCAATTGGCCCAGGTGGTGGCTGTAGAATACTACCATGTAGGTCGTTCGTGTTTCTTTCTTTACCAGAACTGACCACGAAATTTTTTCCCTTGGGTAATCTTGTCATTCCGGACGAGATGGCAAAGTCGAATCGTCATTTTGGAGCCCTCCTACTGCCCTAACGATGAAACATTTGGGTTTTCTACACAATGCAGGACGCTTCACGGTTTGACAAGTTTGCCCGGACCGATCTTATATTTTTTTGAACCTGCTTGAAGCAGTATTCTGGAAGGAGGATTCACGAGACAAATGGGAAAACTGAGCTCCGGGAGAGGGGGCATGAGCATATGGCCTTCCGAAGGAGCGCTGCCAGGAAAGGCTACCTCGAAAATGTTTGTTAGGTCCATCTCCTGGGGTTTGGCTTCCTCCCTCTGGTGAAGTATCCACGCAAAGTCTTGGCCTTGTTCGACTTACGAAATGTACTAGCTCCTCTATCAGACCCCCGAGGAGCGATGCTAGGAAAGGCTGCTTCGAATTTTTTTTTGAGATTTAGGACCTGATGCACCTTGCTTGCAGGTCTGTCAGAAGTAATACTAGTTGTCAGAAGTAGAAAAGTTAGAATATCTTTCATTTGCTACATCAGGTTGCTGTTTTTTCCACTAATAGAAATTTTGATCCACTTTGAACTCAGTTTTCTCCATCATCTCAGTTCCAAATTGATCCAATTTTTTTCCCACATGTTCCTACAACTTTTCTCTGATTATCATTTCAGAAAATATCCAAAAGGTTTTGGAAAGCTCGAGTTATCATTATTTGAGTGCACATACCTCTTTTTGTTTTGGGAAAGTGCACTTGCCAACTTTGAACCCAATTTTCTACATAATCCCAGATCCAAATTGCATTAAATTTATTTCCATATCTCACCTCGGCTTTTTTCTGATTGGACCTCAAAAAATCACCATAGAAATATCAGTATAGATCGTGATATTCAGATCTGAACACAACTACCTCATTCTGCTTTATGGATCCTAATGTAATTGATGCCTTTTTGCAAACTTTGCACAAAAGCTGGTTCCCTTAAGCAATCTGGAGGGATTCTAACACACCATATCTCGATCGAAACTGCTTTGCTCATATCTGAACTACGCATACAAGAACTGTACATGCACGCTCAAATTGCCCTACCATGGTTGAAGGAAGAAAATGGAAAAATGGTCCAGTCGTAGGGTATTACTCTGCTAGCAAAACATAGAAGGGAAAAGGCTTAACTCGCATGGGCCAATGTGAATGGTCCATGGGCCAGTTACGCCATAAATCCTCTCTCACACACAGAGAGATGAGAGTGAGTTTTTCCTACTCTCACCTCCTCTTGCCCTCTCTCTCCCTTTCTCCCACAAATTTTGTGAGCATGTGGGAGAGAAAATCGACTCTGTCAATGGACTCAGAACCTTGACATTGCCTTATGGACCAAGCTTTGTTGGCAGAAGACTGCCCCTTGGCCAAGTATCGCCAAAGGACCCGAACTCTAACAAACTTGTAGTCAATTGGCCTAGGTGGTACCTAAGAATACTACTTGGTGAGGCATCCGTGTTCCTTTCTTTTGAGAATTTGATCGTATAACTTGGCCCCTAAGGTAATTTTGATGTTTCAGATGTCATGGCGAAGTCGAATTGTCGTTCCGGAGTCGTCATCCTATCCAAATGACGGAAAACACTAGCGTATGACCTCATGGAGGGGGACGGGCGTTCTGGCAGCCTTGACCGGATTTGACCAGGATTTGGCGATGTGGTATCATGCAGGGGCAGGATCTCGATGCGTGGATCCTTAGGAACCCTCCAGAGGCAGTTTTCCCCAAAACTCTTATTGGAAGGCCCTGATGATGGACGAGTGACTTTCGCACCCTAGAACTATAAATTGACTCTGCCAACAGACTCAGAACATTGACATTGCCCTACCGACCAAGTTTCGTGGGCAAAAGACTGCCCCGTGCTCAAGTATCGCCAAAGGAGCTGAACTCTAACACACTTATAGTCAATTGACTTAGGTACTATTGGGAATACTGCTTCGTGAGGCATCCATGTTCCTTTCTTTTGAGAATATTACCGCGTAACTTGCCCCTAAGGTAATTTGGATGTTTCAAACGACATGGCGAAGTCGAATTGCCATTCCGGAGTCATCGCCCTGCCCGGATGAACGGAGGGCAGTAGCGTATGGTCTCATGGAGGGGGGCAGGCATTCTGGCAAGTCTTGCCTTTGCCAGATTCGACCAGGATTTGGCACCATGTCATCACGTAGGGCAGGATCTCGATTCCAAAAGATGGATCCTTAAGAACTCTCCGGAGGCAGTTTTCTCCAAAACTCTTCTTGGAAGGCCCGATGATGGATGTGTGACTTCCCTTTTCTAGAACTGCAAATTGACTCTGCCAACGGACTCAGAACATCGACATTGCCCTACTGACCAAGTTTCATAGGCAGAAAACTGCTCCTTGGTCAAGTATCGCCGAAGGAGCTGAACTCTAACACACTTGTAGTCAATTGGCTTAGGTGGTCCCTGGGAATATGGTTTGGTGATGCGTCCATGTTCCTTTCTTTTGAGAAGCTGATCGTGTAACTTGATTCTAAGGTAATTTACACACTTCAAATGATTGACGAAGTCGAATTGCCATTCAAGAGTCGTCATCCTGCCCTAATGACGGAGGACACTAGTGTATGGCCTCACCGAGGGAGGCAGGCATGCTGACAGCCTTGCCTCCACTGGATTCGACCAGGATTTGACGCCATGTCATCATGTAGGGTAGGATCTCGATTCCAAAACACATATCCTTAAGAACCCTCTGCAAGCAGTTTTTCTCAAAACTCTTATCATAAGGCCCTGATGATGGAAGAGTGACTTCCCCACCCCAGAACTGCAAATAGAATCGACCAACAGACTTAGAATGTTGACATTGCTCTATGGATCAAGTTTCGTGGGCAAAAAACTGCCCCTTGGCCAACTATCACCAAAGGAGTTGAATTCTAACACACTTGTAGTCAATAGGTCTAGATGGTACATGGGACAACTGCTTGGTGAGGCATCCATGTTCCTTTTTTATTGAGAATCTGACCGTATCACTTCAACATTTTGGAGGATATAGCGAAGTCGAATCGCAAATCCGGAGTCGTTGTTCTGCCTTAATGACGTAGCGCAGTAGCATGACCTCCGGAGGGGGCAGGCGTTCTGGCTGCCTTGCCTCTGCCGGATTCGACCAGTATTTGGCGCCATATCATCACATAAGGGCAGGATCTTGTTGTCAAAAGTCGGATCCTTAGGAACCCTCCGGAGGCAGTTTTACCCAAAACTCTCCTTGGAAGCCCCTAACGACGAGCAAAGTAACTTCTCCACCCCGGAACTACAAATTGACTTTGCCAACAGACTTGAAACGTCGACATTTCTCCATGGACCAAGTTCTGTGGGCAAAAGACTGGCTCTTGGCCAAGTATCGCCAAAGGAGCTGAACTCTAACACACTTGTAGTCAATTAGCCCAGGTGGTACCTGGGAATACTGCTTGGTGAGGCGTCCATGTTCCTTTCTTTTGAGAATCTGATTGTGTAACTTGGCCCCTAAGGTAATTTCGACATTTCAGACGACATGACGAAGTCGAATTACCCTTACGACAAAAGGCCCTGATGATGGTTGAAGGACTTCCCCACCCACGAACTGCAAATTGACTATGCCAATGGACTTAGAACAACGATATTTACAAGAAACATTTCTTTGGTTCCAAACCGAAAAAGATCGGACTCACTATTATCGTCCAACGTTGTTCTCAGTCTTAGTGTCAGCTTAAAACCAATTTAAAACTAACTTAGGTGCACGAGCATTTGTCTTTTTGGCTAGTTGCATGGAACTCAGGATAAAGCCACTAATTAAACCATTGCATCTTCTTTTATTCACCTCCCATTTATTCAAGTTTCTCATGCCACCCCCATAAGCGTAAGGCTCCCTACTTCTATCCCTAAAGACTTATTTCCACCCTCCTCCTTTTTTCCCGTTTTTTTTTTCTTTTTTTTTTCCTTTTGGGAAGGACGACAATTTTTTCGTCAATCAGAAAATGCAAAATACAAAAACTTCGTATCCAGCCTTGTTCATCCATAATATGTTACTTTTCTATAGCCTGTATCAACTGCAACAGTGCTACTGATTTGCGGCACCTTGAATCCTTCATTTTGCTTTTAGTCCTTTTTATTTAGTGCCTGCCTTACAATGTTAATTGGGTAATTTTACTGCTAATGTCTTTCATCCTTCCCCTACTACTTCTGATCACAAGCTTCTCTGTTAGTTCCTCCTCGTTTATAGCAAAAGCAAAGCATCTTGTCAACTTCCCTCTATGATGCCCCACCTGGTGCCCTCCATCCTTCTGTAATGCGTCCATTCCATGGGAGCCACATGCAAAAAAAGCTTTTGATTGGAAGTATTGTATATTGTATATTGCATATTGAAGTTCCTCCATTCACCTTCAATCAACCTTTAGTTTCTCGATATTTGTGGGCCCTCTGATTTGCCACTCCCTCCTTCATCGTTCATTGAAGACTTGAAATTGCTCAGATGGACATCTCTATCTTTCATTACAGCCCTACAAGGTGCCTTCCACAATATATGTGCAAGGTTCAATCAATGTTTGCAACTCGCCTTCATCTCTACTTGGTACCTGTGATTGTAGAACATGACTCATTGTCTGAGCTAGAGTTGACTTTCGTCTCTTTAAGTTGACATTGATATGACAAAAACAATCAATAAAAAGAAGAACAAAAATCTCACATTTGATAATATTGTATAATGTTTAATAAAATCCAAAGCAGCAAAAGCTCTGGAATTGGAAGGGTATAGGTTAGTTTCATAATTTATGTCTAGCTACTTGGTTGGTTTTGGAATTATATATAGTTATGATGAGGAAAAGCAAAGGCTACAAGGTGTTGCCTTAGTTCCAGCTACATATTTATGTTAAACTAGAAAATTCCAACAATTCAAGAAATAATTGAATAACAGTAAAATACCATTAGCATTAAAATGCTTTTTTTGGGTTTCCATGTCCCTTTCGTTGTTTGGGTCTCATGGTATGCAGTTTTTGAAAGAACAACAGTTGTACAAGTAACAAATTTTTAGTCCTTGTGGTTTTCTTAGCAGATTTTAACATTTCTATTTTGTTTAACAGAATCTTTGATTCTTCTATATATTGGAGTAACATCTTGGATTGTAAATCTTTTTACGTCTTTGATTCATGTAGTATTTGTGTTGTATAGATAATAAGAACACACATGGGAGTCTGGATAACGTGGTTTAATCATCGTGCAATCTACATAATTTTTTGGAAATAGATTTGGAAACTCAAGTGCTGCAAAAGGTATTTGTTAGATTTACTAACCAAGTACATATGTAGTTTCAATATTGCAATAGAAAAATGCCACAGGTCAGCTGGTACTAACTATGCTTAATGATTATTAATTATTTGGATTTCAAATGGTTGAAACAAAAGAAATGTGTTAGTATGAAAAGAATACTAACTTGATTGGTAGGCATAGAAGTTGCCAATTATTGATGTGTTCTGTTGTTTCGTTGTATTCGAAGGAATGAGTGCTTCTTTTCACACAATATTTGGGGGTAAATATCTTTTCTTTTGTAGCAGATTATCTTGTTAAGGGGGGGGGGGGGGTTCACACCATAGGGTTAAATTTATGTTAAAAATTGATTTAACCCATGTTTACACATGTTTTGGTTAAGTTAAAATTTAACAACAAGTTTAACTGCGTCGTATTTTAACGTCTACATTTATCCGAAGCCCCGGAGTACGATTAAGGTCTGTTAAAAAATCGATTGAGAGTCGTCCAAGCCAAAAACTCGAGCGGAAGAGACGTGAAAGCCGAGCCATGCCGCTTACGGGAGCTCACGATCTGGATTTTAGACACGATGCTAGAGCCGGCTACCCAGGACGTTATGCAAGAGGTCGAACCTGTGCATAAACAGGAAGAATCTGTTGAACTATAGGTAGGTCATTTTCTTGTCTCTATCGTATATTCTCCTTTGATGAACGTTCTTTTTTTCCTCTTCCTTTTTCGTTATTACAGTGGTAAGGTTTACCTAGATCTTCTGGCTGATAAACTTCATTTGCAATGAATCTGTATATCCCTAGAGTAGAGTTGCAGATGGGTCTTGAAATTTTACCATGAGAATGTACCTGATAATTATTCCCAAAATATCAAATGCATTTGCAGATGGGCATGCGTATTCCCATAACATGGCCAACTAGCAAACGGATTTGCAGATGGGCAGGCAGCCAGAGTCTATCCAGATCCATTGTCTCAATGCTTTGCAGACCCCGCTGTTGAAGACATTTGCAAAGAAGAAGCTAAGGGAGATATTCCTTTGCATGAAGATGCTCTTAGGGGCCACGTACACATCCTTCACGTTTTATGGTACATGCACGAATTCATTAATTTGAGAATCCTTACATTCTCGTTCTGCTCCAAATAGCTTGTCAGTGGCGTATACATCATAGTTTTAGTACGGCCAGAGTCCCTCCCAAGCAAAAAAGCCTCAAGAAAACGGCGTTAAACGCGAAATTATGAGGTTCGCTTCCAGTCAACCTCACGGACGATAAAATTTGGCCGTCTTTTTAACAATTCGATATATACGTGTGCTCCACGTCAATGGTTTCGAGCCTAGAGGATCGTCATTAAGATTGTGTGCACAAGATTGCCACGTCATAGGCAACGAATTACGAACATATTTTAATTTCAAAACAATATTTCAAGGTAACGTAGAGATAGAAATAAACAAAAATTGCGATTATACTTACATGGAAAAATAATTTCTTATATACATCAGTACTGTGTACAATGTCAAATAGTAGCATCTTGGTGCGACCTACAAGCTTATATAAATCACAATTGCCCTTTTTCAAGGGGACCCTACGTCCTCTCTATCCGACGAAGGTCTCCAGGTGGAGAACCGAGAACATCGGGTTGACTGTGAGTCATGAAATCAATCCATTTAAAATAGTCCTAATGTTCGCCAAGGATTTCTGCATCCTCGTCTCGCTGGGCGTCCATTACTTCCCCTGATGATTCCTGTATGGAATCAAACCAAGTAAACCCATGGCTCCGTCAAGATTCTTGCTCAAAATTTCCAAGCGCTGGAAAAGAGGGTCCATCTTAGCAATGTCCCTTTCCAAATCATATAAACCTCTGCGTACCTTGTCAGCCATGGATTTTCTTGTTTCTCCATACCTCAATCTTTCCAAATCCTCGACGTATTGAGGATCATCCCATTTGTCGACGATAGCGTCTAAGTCCTCTGGTAGCACTGCTTCTTTCATTATGGCTGCATCCTCAGCTGCTCCAGAAGGCTCACCTCTGTCCTGATCAACATATCCCGCTGCATCTTCGACAGTTGCCTCTGGCTCTTCTTTTGCTAGCTTTTGAAGGTAGCCGAAGAAGTTTTGCAGGAACCTTACCTTACTGTCATCATCTTCCAAGGCCACGCTCTTCTTTTCCTGCATTAGAGCAGCTCCAGAAAATGCACCACCTGAGAAGACGTCAAGCACGCATCCATCTTGCGGAACTAGTTGCTGCACAATGTAGAACGTAAAGGATGCCTGCATTTGTGGTTGGAAGACCATCTCCGTCCATTTGCATCCAACTATACTCCATTCTATCAACGAACATCTTCTTCCTGTGCCTTCGCTGTTTCTTATCCGCCTCCTTATCACCTGTGTGTGTCCACTGTGGCATTCGATACTTCTTTCCTGGATGAGCTGGCGAGGAGAAACGTAGATCCAGACTTGCCGCTCGAATCTGGGCACCTCTAGTAATCGAGATGTTAGTGACAAAGTACTGGTGCTGTTTGATGCGCTTCTTGTTCTCAAATCTAGGGGTTTCATAGGTGTCGATGTAAATCTGGTCGCCGCCCTGGAGCTGCGCTTGGCTGTAGAGACAGTTGGGCATGTGGCCGAGAAGAAGTGGCGTGATGAGGTGAAATGCACTACAGGCCGTCATTGGCAAGACCCTTCTATACAGATCCTGGAACCGGGAAACAGTCCAATCTTCATGGTAGCCCCGCATGTCGACAAGATCAACTGAGCATTCTCCAAACAAAGGCAGTGGGAATACCTGAATTCGTGCAAATTTGGACCCTGTTTCTTGACTGTGGTCTTTCCCTATCCTTTTTCGACACCATGATGTAGTTAATAGCAGTCACCATTGCCGCTGGAAGTGTACCCTGAACTGCTATCTTGTTGATATTCTCCTTGATGTACTTCGTATCCATCCCAGCAATTTCAAGTACGGTCCTCTGTGAACACTGGAAATGACTTCAACAAGTCCTTGAAACTGAGGAATTGCACTTCTTTGCTAGAATTGATATGGTGAAGCACTTCCCTCTGCATCAAGGTCAGTGTACGTAAATCAGTTGCCCATTGCTTGTAATAGAAATGGCCAGTGTAACGTTGAGACGTCGTCAGGAAGCATTTGCGCTCGAGTATCTCCTCCATCAAATGATGTATCTTAGCGGCAGACAAACCCCACAGATTACGAAGGAAAGACTTGTTGGAGAAGTCCTTGTTCGGCTTCTCCTGTGGATTCATCTGATCGTCAGCCAATTCCTTCTTGACCCACTTCTTCACCACATCCAACATCTTGACCCAGGTTTCTTGGGGTAGGAAGATCCACTGCTTCTCATCTTTCAGCTCCTTCACATTCAGAGTGGTCGTCACAACCTCGTTGAACTCCTGTGTGATAGCATGAGATCAGGAAGATCGTCAATGCGATTGTATCTAGCAATTCAATGCTATAGTAGTTGCTCGGCATGATCGCATCTGCGATCATGAGGAGCTAGAGTAAAGTAACTTCATTCAACAGAGGGCACATGGGAAGCTGCTCAGCGCAATCGCTATCGCGATCTTCATGAGCTGAATTAAACTATCACTTAGTGACGTTAAACGAAGAACATACTGCCAGTTGATATCCTGGCCCTGCACGGGTGAGCCGAGGGCTTTATGTTGGAGTCTCAGTTGCTGGAGTTTATCGATGAGAGGCTCCTTATATATCGTGATGGCAATGATCCGGTTGCACTCGATAGATAGGCGCAGGTACTCTGTGTTTGTGAGGTTCCCATTGAGAATCCTTGCCCGTCTCTTGCCATACACTCTAGCAAAGGTGGCCCGCTGCTCTTCTGACCCAAATGCAGTACATAAGACCTTAGCTACATAAATAAAGTGATTCCCTGACATAATGTAATATTTATTGCCTTAGAGCCTTTCGGATCGTTCCATGTCAGTAATTTCATAGTGGTTGGATCCTATGGAACTAGATCGGCGAGCATGAAGACATGGTCGTCAGATTTGGCCCTGTGCGTAATGTAGGGCGGGCCTTGTTTGCAATCGAAAATGATGATGTTTTCGAACCAGGAGATACCCATTGGATAGAATTTCGCGTACTGCTTCAGCTTCAAAGCGGTTTCTCGGACTACCTGCATTTCTTCCTGTGCATTGAACTGCAGCTCTTGTGGCAATTCGGACGACAAAGTTGAGGGTCCTGCTGGTGCACGAGTAGGAGTTTCACCAATGGAACTCTGGAAAAACTTGATCTTCCTTTGTGGTGGCGACGCACTTGGCATTGGCGCGGGGGCACGCTCTGCTTGTTTCCTCTTCTTTGACACTTTGGCGGTGTCAGTTTCCTTCACCGCGCCTATGCCAATACCTCGCGTGGGTGCGGCCGGCAAACACTTTGAAGTTCCAGCCTCATCCATTGCTGGTTTGGGCTTAGCAACCGTTGATGTACTATCCCGAGCTCCTTACACTTTGCTGATAACCATGTCCCGTCCATGCGATTGGGCATCTTGTCATCGCTGACGGCTTTTCTTGCGTAGCTTGTGGGTTTTTTGTCAGTAGCGAGGTATTCTCTGCAAGCTGTGAATCCACGAAGGATGTCTTCACTGCAGGTTATACCAGATGCCTCCAAGGATTCATAGGATGGAAGCACCCAACCGTAGCCCCTGGCACCGTGGTCCTTTCTGCCGGACTTAACCTTGTTCTTGCTCGTCCACATCATAGAAGGATTATAGCTACTCCATCTCAGTTGGTACTACGTAAATTGTATCCGCGAGACGTCCTCTACGAGCAATATAGCTGCATGTTCGACCCCTTCTGCATTGCCGACCCACAATGTTATTATAATTCCGAGCTGCTTTGTTGCGTCGTGCACAACAAGACCCTTCATGAACAAGCACATATCCTTTCTTTTGTCCCCTTTTTTTAATGGCAGTCCCTGTGCTATTTCCATCCACCATTTCTTCTCCATGTTTGTATTGATAATGCTGCGTGGTACAATACGACTAATTGATAGCTCAGACCACTGTGAATTAGCACTGCTCCAATGTTTCGCAGCGGAGAACTTCAGGAGCTGGAACATTTGAATTAATACTAGTTGCAAATGAACGTCAACGTGAACCTCCAGAGCAAAGACTTTCGCCAGCTAATCCTTAACTGGCGAATTACTTTGCTCGGGAGGCCCTTGTCGACGATCTTAGCTACTATCCACAAGAAACCTATTGTCCGAAGGATCGCCCTCGTGATCCTTAGGACCTAAGCTCAATGATCCATGCTCAACAAGATCGCGGGCGCGATCTTCCTGAGAAAGAAATGCCAGAAAAACAAGACAGGACAGCTTAAGCCTAAGCAGGTGCTAAACAAAAAAAAAAAAAAAAGCTAGAATTTACCTTTTCGTGCTGCTTTTTCTGGTGCCATTGGGAGCTGGAGGTTTGTTGAGATTTGCGACTGGCGTGGAATTCTGGGGCGTTGAGGGCAAGGCGCTCGCGAAATTTCTAACCGGGACCACGAAAATCGTAGCGGATTATATAGGAGTTGCTGCATTTATGGCAGGCTGCCGACACGTCAGCTACGCAGACATCGGGTAGTCCGCCCGTTGCAATTAAGTCGCCATTAATGGCACGTACGCCATTACACCGGTGTAATTATTATTCCGCGCGGTTCAAATTTCGACGGTCCAAATTCCGCGGGCGCGACTAACATGGTGAATCCGGCACCAGAAAAATGAGTTGACACTTTTCGATGATGGTTTGCTGTACCGTCAAATTTGAATTTGCAATGATCACGCCCTCTTTGAATGTTTCGAATCATTACATTTTCAAAAAAATTCAAATATGCTGACCATACGGGAAATCGAGATACAGGTAAATCTTGTACCGGATTTCTCTCCTGGCATTTGCTACCTTTCACATTTCACATTCTCTAGAGGCCTTTTTTCGTGTGCACGCAATGGAAACCTTTGTTGCGCGCTGAGGCGCTCGGGCACTCGAACGTCCTTCGGAGGCGCTTGAATCATTCTTCTAAGGCGCCTAGGCATCCATCGATCGGAATCTTTACAGGTGCGCAAGCACTCGCATCTAGTCATTTGAAATTGTTCTTTTCGAGTTCTTTCCTGATTCCAGGTGGTGGTAGGCACTTTCTTGGTTACTTGCACTGGCTGGCGTCTAGCTAATGTTTCTTGACTGTAATATAGGTGCAGAAACCAATATCTCTGTATCGAGCGTAACGTCGTCTTCTTATCCAGGTATCTACACCTCTCCCGGCCTAGAAATGGTAAGCCCAGAACCCTGTCGTTGAGCTCGTAATACTGGACTGATTGCTTGCCGTGCACAGCGCAGGGACAATTTCCTTGAGCTGGAGCAAGTCTATACTGCGTTCGTCCATAAGCTGAGTGCCGATAATGATGATAAGGACCACCTCGAATTGAAGTGATTGCACGTGCGATCTAGCAGAGCAGCAGGGTCATTGGGCACACCTGATGATGTGCACACTACACAGGATGTTGGACCTCAGGCATTTGGAGGCTATTACAGCTGTGATCTCAGACCCGGTGTTCAAGATATAATTGGGCAGGTAAGCTAGCTTATATAATTGCCTGGTCAAACGCTATTGATGGTTTAGGGAGAAGGCAGGCCGAAATGACTTCCCAGCTTAGTGGGGAGGGGATATGGTGGTGATGTTTGACGTGACCATTGTCACGATAGCTATCCATCTGGGAGCGACGGCCTAAAAAATAGCACAGCATCTCCAGCTGCAAGTTTCTCTTGGCTCACAAATGCACTCCATCCGGTGGTTGCCTACTAGGCTGACCTGCAACGAAGCAACTTGCATGTGGCCATGAAGCCAATGTGTTGAAACCAGTAAGCGTCCACATACCTCTATAGATATGAATGTAACGCCCCGAGCTTATGTGATCCACAAGACGATGGGTTAAGCAAAGACACCTTACCAGGTACATACTAGCCATGAATCTGAGCTTGATGGCGTTCATGCACTAGATGTGACGACCACCACCATCCCGGACTTCAGCTTTCTACCTGCATCACTCCCGGACTGGTTGGAGTTAGGTGGATATAAATTTGAAGTCCGCGATTGTGGTGGTCAACGCATTTAGTGCCAATGTCAAGTTCGACCTTCCGGACCAGCAGCAGCTAAATACGCCGTGTACATGTCGAGATAGTCACATAAGGACAATTGCCACTGTGTTTGCTCGGAGTTGTCCTTGATATAATTGTCATCTTGAGCCTACTAAACGACTTACCACATTTGCTCGAGGCTGACCTTGATATATTTGTCTTCTTGGGTCTACAAGATGACTTACTGCATTTGCTCGGAGCTTACCTTGATATATTTGTCTTCTTGGACCTGCAGGAGGACTTACTGCATTTGCTCAGAGCTGACCTTGATATATTTGTCCTCTTGGGCCTACTAGACGACTTACCGTGTTTGCTCGGAGCTGACCTTGATATATTTGTCCTCTTGGACCTACTAGATGACTTATCGCGTTTGCTCGGAGCTGACCTTGATATATTTGTCCTCTTGGGCCTACTAGATGACTTATTGTGTTTGCTCGGAGCTGACCTTGATATATTTGTCCTCTATGTTGCATTGAGTGACATGTGACGAGCAAGCTGGCTGAAACTGAGTGGAACTTTAACTAGCTTGCTAGCTTAATATGAGCCAAATGTGGTCTAGCTTGCTAGCTTAAAGACAATCAAGTGTGTCGTGCTTGAATGAGTTAAGTGTGAATAGTTTTGCTAGCCTAGAATGGATACAACGCATCTTGCTTGCTAGCTTGGTCTTGCTTACTAGCTTGCTAGCCTAACGCAAGTACAATGCATCTTGCTTGCTAGCTTGATATGAGTTGAATGGTGAGAAGCTTGCCAGCTAAAGATGAACCTAAAATATGGCATGCTTGCTAGCTTAAAATGAGTAAGATTTGGTCTTGCTAGCTAGCTTGAAGTTAATCAAAATTGGCTCATGCTTGCTAGCTTAAGGTTAATCAAGCGAGTCATGCTAGCTAGCTCAAAATTCTCAAAATAGCTCGAATT
>JAANSK020218977.1:0-14329 GCA_011763485.2 Isoetes engelmannii
TTTTTTCCACCTTTTTTTTTTTTTTTTTTTTTTTTTTCGTTTAGCACATGAGCCTGACAACAAGTGGCCCCTTATCTCTGTGGCCCTTGGCTCGGGAAATTCCCTGGAAGCCTTGTAAGCTACCGTGTGGAATTGGAATTGGAATTGCCCAAAGTCGCACGCTGAACTGTTGGGTCTCAAAAACCCACAGACGCAATGTAAAGTGGTTGCGGTCAGACTCAGGTCCAAAAATAATAGCTTCAGACTACTTTGCAAGGAAGGTTCTAAACCTGGTGAGGCGCTAATGGAAACGTTGGAGACCATGCAAAATAAAGTCTAAAAAAAAACCTTCAAAAACAACATTTCACATAGCCTTGTAGAATGAAAGTCAAAAAAGAAATAGGCATGCAACAAAAAGTCTACTTTTGGCCTAGCCATGCGCTTATAACCCTATATTAATTTAATTTTGTAGATGTATGCTATCCCATATATACATACCAACCAATGTGCCACATACAGAAATAAAAAGTTAGAATAGAATAATAGAGTAAACTAAAGAATAATATCAGAGATAGAATTATTATTTAATAGAATGGCATGGCATTTAATATTGTCAAAATTCCCTCCAAATCCAAAAACGTTGCCAAAATAGGCGCCCAAAAAAGGACAAGAGGCAAGCTTCTTTGATTTCTTTTTTTACAAAGGTTGTGGTGCCAAATTTTCAATTTGCCAATAGAGGGAGAGGAAGGAAATGGTTCTGGAGCAAAGAACAAGACAAGAAAGGTCACAAGTGAGAGAGAATTTAGAGATGAATGGCTTATTAAGCATCCATGGGTTTTTAGGAAAGTTCTTGATGATAATCGTCAAAGAATGTATTGCTCTTTATGCATTAAACTTCTGAAATGTGCATATAATATGTTAACTATTATGTGTGCATTGACACTTTTAAGTATTCTAAGGGGGAAAAAAAATAATTTAAGCCCGTGCATTGTTACTTTTAAACTAGCAATGCAAATAAAAGTCTAGTTTAAATTATGCCATGCATTTTGAAAGTCTAATTTTCTAAATGACCTTCAAACAAAAGTAAGGGCAGCCCTTCAATTTCCAACCCTGGTTGGAAGTGTGGACCTGACCTTCAGGAAACCTGGATAGCCTATCCACGTGTTAAGAAATCTGAATTAGATGTGGTTTAAGCCATTCGATCATGATCTAAACAATAGACGGTCTTCAAAATTCGATGGCCGTTCTGGACCGTGGCCTAGGTTAGATCAGAGGATGCTCCACAAAGGTATGGATCGTCACCTATGGTTAGATCAGAAGATGCTCCAGAAAGGTAAATCAGGGTTTTCTTTGCTCCTATTTATCGTAGCTCTATCCCAGCTTTAATTAAGATCATAGTTTCCGGCATCAAAGAATAATGACGTCCTGGCATTTGAGACGTGATTTACCTTGCCATGCCATTTGGATTTCGGATTCTCGCTTTAGTATAGACCAACATGTCTATTTGTCAGAGTTTGCTCTGTAATTTGTGCAAATTGATGTTTAGATGTGGTTTCGTCAGTTCGAGCTGCAAAGGCATGTGCAATGCATTTTTTAGTAAAAACCCTCTGAATGACATGATTAAAAGCTTTATCTGATGAACAGGGTCTGAGTGATAATTTCTCTGGTGCTAGCCTTTATATGGCAATTATACAGTCTGTGGCTTTTAATTCGTCAAATAAGAAGGAATGATTTGAACTCAATGCACCAGCATATGGCTATGACTCTTTTACATTAACGTTTGGAATTTGAAGGACAAAACGTTCCCCTTTCTTTTGATGTTGGGCACTGACACATTGTATAATATAGTGCTCTAGTGAGAACTTTGGGGTGACTGTTTAGGATCACAGTGGTAGTCAATTCACATTCTGATCTACATACCTTAGAATCATTTTCTGCTGATGTGTTGCAGAACCAAAACACTATATGAAAACGCAACATTCTGTATCTCTAATGTGGCTACGCATCGGTTCTTCAGCCTGCCATTTCCTTCTCGGTTTACCTTAATCAGTTATTATCAGCTCATTATGTTTGCAAACTGATAAAGAGCATATATGTGCTGGCACAAGATCAATTCTTGGTTCAGTTATGAACGTGCATATTGCTTTTTTGCATATCTTGAGCCTGCAGTGACCTGCTATGCTATTGCTGAAAGCTTACCGAAAGTAAAAACTAATTTTTTCAGCCTGTTATCTTAGTGAAACAGATGTTTTTCAAGTTCTTTTTAACCACCGACTTTAGAGAAACAAGCTTCTTCTCTTGTGTCCCCTTACGCCATAATTTCTCAAGCTGCAATATATCTGCCTTATACATTTGTTAAACATTTTAGTGATTCTTGACCAGAACTGTGCTCAATGTGCCCTGCAAAACTGAGCCGCATTTGCCATACATATCAATTGAACTGGTGCAGATACTCCCTTTTTTTTAATCTTGGCATGTATTTTCCTCTTTGCAATGGCAATGAGATATGAAGAATAAGCAATGTTTTACACCATTTGTAACCACCTGATCAATTACAGCTAAATTATTAAAAGATGCATGTATCCAAGCATTCATTATCAGATACTTTAGATCAAACCCCTCATTTATTTCTCTATTATCTTGCTGCTCCGTTATTTGCATGTTCTGCAAGAAACATCTCATTTTCGTTATTCATAATCTCTTCCGGCAATTGCATCAGAATATATTAGTCATGTTATGTTTAAGCCTCCAACCTTTTCTTGGATTATAGGTCTATGCTTATACTCACTAAATAGGATACCTCTGCATAATAGGCATCCTCTACACTAGTCGCTAGATGGAGTATTATAGTTTGCCAGTTCCCCAATTCCGGGCAATTGCATCAAAATATATATGTCATATTTAGGGTCTGTGCATATGCTCAGTATAATAGGATAACTCCTTCCAAACGATTGACTAAGCCTCCCAAGGAGTACGGATGCAATAGAATTGACAATTCCTTTTTGGAACAGCTAACTATCCATTTGGCATTACTTTATTTGTTTATTTGGAATTATTTTCTCGGTTTAGGCTTAGAGTGATTTAGCTAAACGATGTTGAAAATCAGTTGCTCGTGTCCTTTCAAGGAAGTCTTGTTGCTTCCAACTTCAAAAGGTGCATGAGTCCTGTAGCGGACCCTCAGCATGCCGTAACCCGCTGCAGTCTTGTCCACTAACTTTCTTCGTGTTTTGTTTGGTGGATAATGCCTAACTCTCTAATTCTTTCTCATCGTAACTTTCATTTTTTAGATACTTGTTTGAGGATTTCTCATTACAGTTATGGATGATGTCGTGTTACACAGGTTTTTGCAGGCAGCTTAATGGGGTGGAAAGATTATCCCTTAACGGTCTTTATTCTGGTTTAAATGGAAACCTTGCTGGAGTTCTGCCGTAAGTGCTTTCCTGTTTATTTAGGGGTTATAAATTTCCGTAGAAAACTCTATTTTACTTTGTACCAAAGGCATGACTGTATGAAGAATCATAAGAAAACTTATAAAACAAGCAAGCAATTGTTAGGACTGCTAAGAACATCACATCCACATGAATTTTTGGTGCTTATGACAAGCAGGTTGGCTAATGCACCATATTGTGCTCGGATTGTTTAAGCATGAATGTAAGGGAAGGAGGCACAGAGAAGGAGGACCCTAACTGAAGTTATTTATGCTCTTTAGAACTTGGTAGAAAGTAAAGGATCAGGGTCCAGAGGGTTTTTACATCCTATGCCTGGAGGCAATTGAACTTGGCTAACTGATTGGGTGTGTACGAACCTGTCAAGCAGAAGCTCCTTAAAGTAGTTTCAGAGAAATTTTGTTCAATTCCTGGTTCGCCCCTGCAACCTCTTGTATTTTCCTGCCATTACATAGTTTAGCACATTCGTTGTTCTTACTTGGTAAGCTGGTCATTGAAACCAATACATGACTCGTTATTTAAAATTAAATTCTAGTAAGAAATACAACCACATCACAAGTTCCTGTTTTTAGATAACCATGATATATTATGAAAACAACAAAAATTGGCATACAGTTTCCAGATATGGTGAAATGCTTGCACACACTGTTTACTATGATCAATGGTACATATTGATGTACATGAGATTGAGATGCTGGTTTCTTAGTGGGCAGAGAGGATAAGCTGCCACTCAATGGTACAGAAACTTTCGAGAGAAAGGTCCTCTCGACCATACAGTCCAACAATACAATGACAACATCAATGCTTTGTGGGGAGATGTCTAAAGGTTATTTACATTTAAGTTTTAGCTTGTCTCAATTGGAGTTATGACGGTGCATGTTGTTTTTTTGCAGAACTTGTGCCCGCAGCGACCTGCTATTGTTGAAAGCTTACCAAAACTAAGAGTAAGAGGTAAGAAATCATTGTTGTAGGGGTTTGATTGCTGAAGGTTATCATTATTTTGATTCTATGTTACGAGATTATCTCTTTACACAACTAGCAGATCATTACAGATGCATGCTTTCACTTTTAGGTAGAGCAGGGCAAATAGATCAAGCTGAGAGTTTTCTTAATAAAATGCCAATAGAGCCTGATTTGTTGACTTGGGCTGAATTCTTGGGATGTTCTAAGTGCCACGAGAAACATGCACCTTAGATCATACCTTTGAGCAGATGGGAAACAATTCTCATGAATTAGTTGGGGTTCTATGATAAACAAATGGAAAGGATTCAGTCGATGAATGGTCATCTCAGGAAGGCAAGATGCTTGCTGCTTATGGAAGCCGGGCTTTGTCAATAAATTAAGATGATGAATGATATTAGGCTGTGCTATTGGTTTAGTAGCTGGGTTTCCAGCTCAAGGGATATCCAGAAATAAGATTGCATACTCTATGTGTCTCTGATTGCCAGCTAAGGCAAATAATCATCTCCTTTCCCTCTAGAATTCTTAGTCAAGTATTTTGTTTGATCTCTCATAACCTGGGCATTACAGTTTGATATTTAAATTTTGGGTTGCCAAATCATTTCATGAAATCATTAGGATTCATGAAATGAATTAGTTGGAGTTCTATGATAAACAAATGGAAAAGGATTCAGTCAATGAATGATCATCTTCAGGAAGGCAAGATGCTTGCTACTTATGGAAGTCAGGCGTGTTTCAATAAATTAAGATCATGAATGATATTAGGCTGTGCCATTGGTTTAGTAGCTGGGTTTCCAGCTCAAGGATATCTAGAAATAAGATTGCATACTATGTGTCTCTGACTGCCAGCTATAGAAAATAAGAACCTGGGCATTACAGTTTGATATTTAAATTTTGGGGTGTCAAATCATTTCATGAAATCATTACTTCCGGTTAAGTTGCATAAACCTGAACAAGAAACTTGGAATGGAGATGCAGAAGGACGTCCTGGAGAATTGGATTTTGTGCTTTGCTTTCTCCCTTGTAGCAAGAATTCTTGCTCCATAGATCTTCCCAACAGAAGGCCCTTTAATTTACAGGTATATGCTGACATTTGAGAAGGAGTTCTTTGTCTTGCGGGGAAAACCGTCTTATGAAAGGCAATGCTCTCGTCATATATGGCATGGCAAATAAGCAGTATTCTTGTAACTGCTCTTTTGCACACAATTGCCTGCATGAAATGGCTAAACATTCTTCTTGTAACTGAAACACAGGTAAGTCTACATGTTCTCTGTTCAACTTTTCTTTGTTCTAAAGCGCTGTTCCAATTGAAACGCAGGGAAGTCTACATCTTCTCTGTTTGTTTTAATCGTTGTTTGTTTATATCGTTGTCGATTTCCTTTTATCAAACTTCCATCATACTCTTCTTCTGCTGCCCATCTGCAAGAATCTTGTTGTTGTATAGAATCTTGAACTTGAAGATTCTATTTTAAACAAGCTAAACTCGCTCTTTTCGAAGGGAAATGTATTAACCTTCCAGAATGAGGAAAAGAATGTCTTTTGGGGCCTGGGGTTCAATTTTTTAATCTCTTTTTGTTGTGCCTTACTGAATCTAACTGGTCAAGAACAGCGTAGATAATGAATCTTTCTCACTTTTTCAAGAGTAAATTTAATGTTTATGGAATCAGAGTTTTTCTAATATGCACTTTCAAATGCCAACTATAATCATTTGAATTTCAGTTTTTCATATTTGCTGATGGTACTCAATTTTAGATCGTAGAACTCTTGTATTTTGCTAGGGAACTAGAGGTCTTCTACCTTTGGAGTAATTAGCAGATTAAGGAAAATCAAGGAACTGCGTACCTCCTATGTGGTATAAGCATAGTTGCACCGGAATAACGGCACGGAACGGAACGGCACATAACGGAACAGCATATGGCACGAAATTTTCGATTTTAGATTTGTACCCTCTTTCGGAACAACTTTTTTTTTTGCTAAAAATAGAGATTTCTCAACGTGGAGCTGTTTCTTCCAAATTTATCCTGGTTCTATTCTATTCTACGGCTTTTATTAGTGGTAGGCTGCCGAAGAAGATGAAGATGGGTGACAGTGGGTATCAGAAGAAGATGAAGAATCTGATTCTTAATGTAAGCTAGATAAGACCTTGCCTGGTGTAAGCTGAAAGTGTATCTGCCTGGTGCTCCTAATGTAAGCTAGATCAGACCTTGCCTGGTAATATACTGCATATGATTTCAAAATTTTGTTTCGGATGTTGTTCTGGAACCTGTTTCGTTGCGCAGGCATAGAAACACGATCTGGTGCAACTATGGGTATAAGAGAATCATCTTATTCACATGATGGTCTGATGGATTTCCTTCACTTTAAATGGGATACAAGGACAACCCATATTCTATATGCCACCATGTCAGAACATATTCTACTTCTACTTGTCCTTATTTCATCCATGGTTCTGCATTCTCGATCTCGTACATCTCACTTCAGCTTATATCCTGAGATACCGTACTGAACTACATAGAATGAATAAAAAAGTACTGCGTCAACCCGAGGATTTTATTAACTATCTAAATAAAGTAGCAACACATGCTTCGGCATTTGCTTAGCTATTGAAAGCACTTGTAAGGCATCTTAATAGTTATATAGTTTCCTGCATAATCCCCCATTGGTCTTCTCTTTGTGAAGGAAAATAGCAACAAAATGGTGTCTGCGGACTTATATCTTTACTCTAACTAGAATTTGTGTTACTTTACCTGATGGAACAAATTAGACATCAAGTCAATGATATTATCCACATGTTGCACAAAGAAATCATCAGTCCCTCTGTTGTTGGAAAGGGTTACTCCAGGATGATCCGACTTAAAATGTTAGAATGGAATTGTTGTCTAGCTATGCCTCATAGACCAAGATTCTTTCACAAGATGGCCCAGGTAGGCTACAATACATGTGTATAAACCATATGTTGAATGAAAGTGCACGGAATTGTAACCATATTTATCATCAATTGCAGATCAAACCCTACATTGGTCTTTTCCTGCAGGTGCTATCAACGCCAAGGACAAAACTGTTGCTGTTACATATTTTGACGATGTGATCCTGGTTGGGAGGTTGGGTGAACAATACCCAACATCTTGAAAAGAGATCACAGTTCATTCATTCTTCATCAGATATTGTTTATCCTT
Source organism: Isoetes engelmannii (assembly GCA_011763485.2). Taxonomy (NCBI): domain Eukaryota; kingdom Viridiplantae; phylum Streptophyta; class Lycopodiopsida; order Isoetales; family Isoetaceae; genus Isoetes; species Isoetes engelmannii. The sequence continues at coordinate 7,562 of JAANSK020218977.1, forward strand.
GAAATGGATTAGGGTTTTTACTATATACAGAATGGCTGCAAAGATGAAACTAAGTGGGGAAGTTGCTGCCGTGATGGAAAAAATAGATTCTTTGCCAACTGAGCAAACTAGCTCAATTTTCTCGTAAGTGTATACCTTTATCATAAAATGGCTCAATAAACTAAACTTTTCTGGAAGTTAAGAACTTTTGAATTGTACATGGGCGGGAAATTGCTATATTCTCAAAAGGATACAATTCTTTATCTTGTACTAATGGCAGATTCTGATTTCTCACTCTACATTGGTTTTGATCTTTTAAAAAAGTGAAGAGCAAAAACATGCATTGGAAGAGGCGAGAGCATGCATTGAAAAGCTTGTTGCAGAGTATAATGATCTAAACTGCCATTTGGATGTATTTGAGCAAGAGACGGTACACATCTTTTATTATGACCCATCTACGTTTAGAATTGCAATGGGCATTATATGCGTAATACCTGTGTAAACTGGAACTGCCACGTTAACATATGCCATGTGCAGAAAGGAAGAGGTTAGCATTCATAATTTGCATATAAGACTTCAGCCTAAATTACCTTGATACAGTGAAGAGGATTTGAAAAATCTAAGATGTTATACATGTTGGACAACCACGGATATTTCCAAACTATTCTTTTTGGTTGCCCTTTTTGGTTGCCCGGTTAGTTCTTCGTGGACGATAAAAAATCTATTCTATTCTTGTTTGGAAAGCATGTGAATTCTTTTTCCAAACTTTTGGCAAGCAACAAGCCAAGCTAAACGTGATATTAAGCCTATGGGCATTATGGAAACAACACTGTCATTAAACTAAGCCAAGCTAAAATTGGTATAAAGCGTGTCGGGATTGCAAGTTAGTTCTCACAATTGTCTTTTTAATTTTCCAAACTGTGGCAAGCAACAAGCCAAGCTAAAATTGATATTAAGCTCGTATATGGGCAGGTCCCATAGGCCAATTGGCCTTCGTGGACGATAAAAGTGTTATTCTATTCTATTTATGCAAGGGGCATTTGCATAGTTTTAGTATGAGCCCCAAGTGAGTGAACGGTAAGGGTCTTATTACCCCCAGAAGTATATACATAAGATGGTTTTTTCGATGCCTTAGTGCGTGACTACAAATGAGGATTTGGGGTGTATACAAGGGGTTGGGTTTTTGCTATTCCTTGCAAGCAGATCCATGTGGATATAGGTGCATCCCTAGGGACAACATGTTACTACTGTTATACTTATTCATTGCTTTGACAATTAAGTAGGCAGGCTCTTATCTATCTAATAGATATCAACGGACTTGGGATTGCAACAATTCATGAATAACAAGTTGAATGCTCTGCAAGACGTATTGGAATTTATCCATGAGTTCTTATGCTTGTCTTGAAGGGTGCTGCCTAATGGTTTTCCGTAAAATGCCACTTAAAATGAAGTGATGGCCTAGTGGAGTCGTATGGGCAGCGTAGTGGACGTCTATCTTACTCCATCATATAGGCTATTGAAACCAATTTTAACATTGTTAATGTTATCTCTTTGTGCAGTTTGCTTCTACAAGTTTCTATGAAGCAGACATTCAAAAAAAGAAAGATTTGATTCAAGATTTAGAAACAAAGCTTGAACACGTATGTTTTAAGTGCTCTTTCATATTTTTGTTAAATTTACTTTCTTATTTTGTTGCTGACATTTTCTGTTCTTTGCATGACAGAAAGAAAGAGAACTATCTACTGCAAGAAAGCAATGGCAACAAGAATCCCAAACCCTTGCAGCTGCCACAAAATTAGAGAAAGCTGAGTTATCAAATCGTGTAAATAGTCTCGAGGCCGAATTGAGGACCTTGCAGGCGTTTAAGGAGAACAAGGTATTTTAATTTGAGATGTCATCAGAAACTTAGACAATTTGATGATGTTTGCTTGGAATTTGTGGAGTCTTTCAGAAGCACTTGGAAGAACAGATTGAAGAGGCAAAAGTGAATACAACTAGGCTTGTGGAAAAGCAACATAAAGAGCTTGCTGAGTTAGAAAGGAAGTATATTGAACAGGTGATTTTTTTTTACTATGCCTATATTTCAAACCTGTTAAGATGCCACGTGACCGCAAAGAGCAAGTTCAACTATTTATTGGTAGTGCTATAGCTATTCATGTGGCACCTCTTATTTTTCATTGAATGAGTGCTTGAAACGTTATACATATATATGTGTTATTTCATTGAACTATTTGTATATTTGTTTGTGCTCATTTTGCAGGGTAACCGTCTAAAGAAGGATTATGAGAAAAATGTAGAAGAACTACATAAAAAACTCACTGCAGAGATAGAAGACCGTGTGGGTGTTAGAATCAAGAACATACTTCAGGAGGTAATATCTCACATTGCACTGATGCTTGACATCGAACCTTGTCCATTTCCCATGTAGCTAATCCATAGTTCCAATTGAGTGTGGTTAGCATAAGGTGGCAGTCAGATGAGGGATTAGCAATATGGTACTAATTACACCATAAAGGGATTGAGAACTTATGAAGCTTGGGTGTTAGAGCCAGAAATCTTTTGGGGTGATAACCGGATGCACAAACGATATTGAGGCTTCTACTGAAGGGTGGAAAGATTAAGGGCGTGCTACTTCAATACACATGTTTGTGCTCTCTTAATTGTGTCTTCATTGTATTCTATTACTTTGTACGATAAGCCTAGCAGCTCACTAAGCAAAGTGGTCATGACTTTGGTTATTTTGATTTTCCTCTATGCTTGTGACATGAGGCCTTCAAATCCCCTTTGATTTCAAACTTATAGCTGACATGTATAGTAAATGGAGCAGTTCTATGTGTCCATTTGTAGTTATATATTGCCACAGACAAGATTGATGGCAGAAAAAAAATTGAAGCTGGGTATTCTTGGCACATGCTTTGTTAAATGGATGATATGATTGTCTAGTTTAGAATACGATGACTGAATATTCCAATTACTTTAAGTGCATGTAGAATGAACGTCTTGAAGAGGAAATACGAATTCATATTGGTGTTACAAATACCTTGCAAAAACAAACATCAGATTTAGGAACGCAAGCTACAGATCTTTCTCGTGAGATAGAACTGTTGCGTCAAGCAGATGTGTTACACATTCAAAGGAATAATAATCAGTCCCGCATGATTGCAGAAAGCACCAGCAAGGTTCACTTTCTTTCCTCCAGATTAATTGCTAAAAGATGTTGGAAGTTTTTGTTATGAACAAAATTAGGATGTTGTTTGACCTTGTCAATATACCAGTATAACTTTTGCCACCTCAACTTACTAAAATATGGAACCATCCAATGCATGTGTAGGCAGGTGCAGAACCTTGAGAAAAGCCTCGCACAATTAATACGCCAATATGGTGCTGAGAGACATGCTCTAGAAGAGGAGCATCAAAAAAGTCTTGCTTCATTCCAAGTTGAACGGCAGGTGGACATAACATCTTTTTTCAAATCAAGAGCTTTTATATGAATGATGATGCGTCAACTTGCAATCTTCTTAGTATTATCGCCTCTAGGACATATTTCCAGTATATGTATCAGAGTTACAAGCATGGCTCGGAAAGCAAATTAATTGTGAATAAATCTGTCTAAGCTTATGTTGTCAGCATCAACAATATCAGAAGGATTTGTGAATAAATCTGTCTAAGCTTATGTTGTCAGCATCAACAATATCAGAAGGATTTGTTAACTTATCTTGTTTTCTTCTTGTAGACAATGAAAAGGCTTATACAAACGAAGACGAAAGAACTAAAGAAGGTTAGGCAATTAGCTCAGCAAGTCTTACACGAACGTGGAGAAGTGGAAACATTCCTTATTGAATCAATGCAATGTGTGGTCTCCGAAATCAAGCAATTGAAAAGAAAGTCACTGCCAAAGATTAATAAAGGACCGACGAAGGCAGTGACTCCAATTAAACAGGCTCCTCATACAAGAAGTCCACAACTATGGCTTACAAATAAGGATGCTAACAGACAGTCAAAGAGGCCATCTATAACCACTGAAATTAAATTAAAGTACAATATAGATCAAACTAATGCAGGAATTTTGGAGGATTTAGATGAAGTTCCAGTACAGTTGACTCCAAAAGTGGATATATCTGAATTGACTTGGGAAGACAGAGAAAAAGTGTTGAGATATTTGTTTACAAAGATAAACAGTGCTCATCAAATTCCTAATTCCGTTGCATTAGCCCATACCAGAGATAAATACTATGAGCTATATGGTTCAGGAGGATCTGATAGTCAGGCTGGTAATGTGCATCATGATTTACAGGGAATTGTAAGTGATGCTGGAAGAGTTATTGTGTAGTCTTTTGTACTATGATCAGGAAGTTGTTTGGTGTAAATAGTTAGCATGGACTCAAGAAGTATTCTTTCAATCATTGTCTTGCTGCCATCTTGTAGTCTTATCACCGCTTCAAATTGTGGTGTTAAAAATGCTCGAATTTCTGCAAGGATCAATTTACAGAGTTTGAGTTGGTTCATTCCGTCCTATTCTTCCCAATTTTAGTAGATCCCGCATTTTGTGTATGTTGTAAGATGAGTAGATCCCACAATTGTGTACGTTGTAAGATGTCTGTAAGATGGTGGAGTAAATTATCTAAAGCTCAAGATCAATGTCATTACTATCTATATTTTAGCACATCTTCTGTTGTGTATGTTATTGCACATCCTCTAGTATGTTGGAACATTGGATAGAAGCATATAGCCAAGTGTAATCTGCACAATGTTTGGTGTATCGAAATTGGATTTTACGGAAAGGATCCTTACATCAATCAAATCATGACATGTGTCACGTCTTTTATACCTGGAAAAAAAGGAGGTTTTTGCCCTCGATTTTGCATGTTTTACCTTGGATTTTTCATGTTTTACTTTTGATTCCGCATCCAAAACGGCATGTAATAATCCTTTCCCTTAGGTAAAAGACCTTGTAAGAATCTTTTCCATCAAGTGAAAGGCCCTGGCCCTGTGGGATTTTTTCTGGGAGGTCAAGCAGGCCTCCCTGCTTTGCGCGTCGGGCCGCTTTACCTCCCAGAAAAAAGCCCACAGGGCCTTTCTCTTATACAAAAGCACATGACAATGTGTAAAATTGGGGTGTTCGCAATGTGATAATGTTTCGCTTTGTGGGTTGGTCGCGAAGCTATTGTCATTTGCGGGTTGTTTGCAATGCGACATTGTGTTGATTTGTGGGTTGGTTTCAAAGCTATTGTCATTTGCTCATGGTATTGTGCTCCGTTAGGGAGCGCAACATCGCAAGTTTCTAAATTGAGTTGCGAAATTTGGTAGGGTTGTCCTTTGTCATCTTTTCTCTTCAGCAACATGTTGATTGGTATTTCTAGAAGCTTTGGATCAAATTATCAAGTACATACAAATCCCATGTTGGTTGGCGCATGCATGCTTATTTGCTTGCTTCTTTGTCTAAGAAGAAACTTGCAAAATTGAAACATGTAGATGGGAACGATCGCAATTGCCATGTGTGCATGATGTCATCTACAACTTCTTCAGGATAAACATTATAAACTTTTTAGGGAGCTTCTCAGTGCACCTTTGTACATGATCGAACTTTATACGTTTTGAGATGTTGAATGTTCGTCGTCTTCTATTGTGGAAGTGGAAGCAAACATGAGCTTGTGGTTCATTACATTTTTTACTTTTTAGTATCATTATTACTGCAAAGGTTTTCCCCTTAGAAATCTTTCCGAGCAGAGGGTTTTAAATCCTAGCAATAATGATTGTATTGTCCTATAGGTCCGATGGTCAATTGATCTACATTGGACGAGAAAATTCCTTTTATTCTATCATTGTTGCTTTGAGTCAAGTATTGCATTTAAGCCTCCAAAGGTGGTGTTTTGAAGGACACACAGATTCAAGCCACAAGTTAGTTTTTTACATCCTATGTGCAGCTTACGATGACAAACAATTGACGCATTGCTTTGTGCACACCTGGTGCATGTTTGGGCTTGGGTTCAACGGTTATTTTCCATAAACCTTAATAATTAAAAGATTCTATAGGGGTTATTACCACATCTTAGTCAAAGTCAAAGAAACTAGCATTTCTTATTTATCAAGCTTGGGTTATATGAATAGTTTGGAAGTGGCGTCGGCATGCTATTTTTAGAGCCCTTGTTAATCTTCTCGGAGATTAAACATAGATCTTTTTGAGTTACTAGAACGAGGCCTTCTGATGAAGAGCTTGTATTGAAATATTTCCAGGCTTTTCAATGCAGAGGTCTGCTTATTCAATCCCGCTCCTCCAGGGCCAATCTGGCTTCTGGGAACTTCATTTTCTGCCCTCTTCTTTGAAGCAAAGATATCTAACTGATATGCGGGAAGAATAGGTTATCTGCGGGAAGAATCTTCAAGTTTCATTTAGTGGTACATCTTCCATACATGTACTTATTATCAAAATCTAAATTAGGTTTGCATTTCCAGCGACTCCATTGGTCTGCATTTCTAGCTGCAATATTCTTTCATTGGTTTTCGAGCCAAAGCACAAAATCTACTCCAAAAACCCTATTCTGGAATCTTACAAAGCTCAAAACCCTATTCCGGAATAGCTCTATTCCAGAATAACCCTATTTTAAAATAGCACACAGATCCAATCTTCATGGATTTAGGATCACAGGATTAGCTAATCAGAACTAACTAGGGAATGCTGCCCTTCTTCCACCCACTCCCCTTCAATGGGGGTAAAAGTATGCTGGTGGGTATCAAATAAACGCGGTTCAGCACCCAGCACCAGCACCCTTCATACCTTTTTTTCCACCC
>JAANSK020219088.1:0-14326 GCA_011763485.2 Isoetes engelmannii
AAGAAATGAAATCTGGGACTAACCTGTTTGATACTGTCTGCATGGAAGCAATGAGAAACTTCATTCCATCCTTCAAAGATCCTCCTCATTATTGTTGAAGTACCTGGACCAGCATTGAACTGATAGAAGGCAGAATCTGATAGAAGGCAGAATCTGGAAGTTGATGGTGAATTGCATTGCTGCCTACTGGCTGTGATCTGTTTAGCCAGTACAGTACCTGATGAAAGCTAGGGCTGAAGAACCATGATCATTAAACAAGGTCCTCCACACTAGTTTAGTAGCCAGAGCCTGCGCCTGTTTGAAGAGATCTTTGCAACCAAGTCCTCCCTTTGACCTTGGTCGGGTAAGGTTTGTCCAAGCCACTTTGTGATCTCCCTGCCAACTTTCTCATGGATGCTTCTATGCTTGTGTATGTGGCTTTATCTGCTACAATAGCTGAAGAAAAGTATATACGAGAGCTTCCAATGACATTATTGGCTATCCCTGCTCTTTCTGCCAGTGAGAGGGAGGAGGGATACATAAGGAACTTCTTCTTGATCCTAATGGTGACAACAGACCACAAGCCATGCAGGCTCATGTTGGCTAGAGGCAATCCAAGGAGTTTTGTGGCAGCATTTTTTGCTAGAACTGGAATTCCAGCAATAGATGTGGCTGCAGTATCAAGAAGGATAATGCATTTCTGTTTGTTTAAGCACACTCCTGAAGCCTTCCCGAATAGATCCATGGTCTAGAAGAACTTTTGAACACTGAAATCATCATTCCTCAAGAAGAGGAATGTATCATCAGCATATTGTATTAAGCATAGGCTGTTTGCAGAGTCTGGCATTTGAAGGCAAGAGGTTTCACCCCTGCTATGCAATCCATTAGTGACCCTTGTCACCATTTCAGCAACAATTAGAAAGAGATAAGGTGCCAAAGGGCAACCTTGTCTCACTCCTCTCTTACGTGGGAAGAATTGAGAGGGAGAGCCATTAACCAAGACTGCAGATTTGGCCTCCTGATTAAAAGACTGAATTTTTTGAATAACTGAGTCTGAAAAACCAAGAAACTTCATGGCTTGATAAAGGAAGCCTCAATGAATTGTGTCAAATGCTCTTTTAAAATCAAGCTTAAGTAAGATACAATTCTGATTACTAACCTTACTCCAATGCAGGCCTTCATGAGCTCCGTCTCTCCATATTTTTATCGCTAGTTCTCCTTTACCTTTCCTCCCAAGACCTTTCCAAAAGGTGACTTGGCATATAAGGCTCTACCTTATATGGCTACTTTCCCCCTTTCTAGCCCTTTATGGGCTGCGCCCAAGAAGGCCTCTCAAAGGGGCCTGATACGTCCAACATGGCTTTAGTCCAGATCGTAACAGCCCACCGGGGTAAACGACAACTGACCTCAGTTGTAACGACCACACAGGTCCTTTGACTAGGTCCTTTGACTGCTACACAAGCCTTTGCTACACAAGCACCTCCACTGCCACACAAACACTGCTACACAAGCATCTCAACTGCTACATAAGCATCTTGCTACACAAGCACACACAGGTCTCATGATCATTGCACAGAGCCACGACCCCAACACATCAACCATCATGCCCAACACATCAACCATCACGCCGCTCCACCGTACCGCTCCCTTAATCTATCTACGTAGATCTTTATACCCTTGGTGGCTGTATTTCCAATCATAATCGTAACAGCCCACCAAGAGAAAAGACAACTGGCCTCGGCTGTTAACAGGCGGAACAACACCACCAGATGGTTCTGCCTCATCACTCATGCTTGGTTGTTCATCTTCATGTGGGCAATCTCTAGCAAGATGTCCAGGGCGTCCACAGTTATAACACTTGAAAAAACCCCTCTTACCCCATTTTCCACGAGCTGATCCACCTTTAGATGCGGGCTCCTCAGAGACCTTGATTGTAGCAGCAACAATTTGAGAGCCATCCTTGAATCTATTTCGACGGTATCCATCCTTTTCTCTGGCATTATTCTCCATAGATAGTGTCGCAGTTCTAGCATGTTGTAAGGTCTTAGGCCGCAACAATTTAATTTGGAATTAGAACTCCCTTCGCAAAGCTGTGATAAAGCGAATACGTTTGTCATGCGAAGAGATTCCTGGCAGAAGGCTTAAAAGTTGATTAAAGAACCTAGTAAAATCTTTCACCGTCTCATCCGGACCCTGCCGCAATGTCTGCCACTGGTCTTTCAAAGTATCTTCATAATCATCAGGCATAAACTCTTTTTTCAAGAGCTTTTTCATACGCTCCCATGTCTTCACTGGATACCCATCTGACTCCTCCTCCATCACCCGGGACCACCATAACAGTGGTTCCCCTTTAATTGGAACTTTGCACAATACAACTTTTTTTCTCTGTATGCTTATGTTCTTTGAAGAAATCGTTCATCTTCGTCAACCACTGCAGCAACGTAGTTCCATCACGCTCTCCATTGAAGAAATCAAGGACTTCCTTTGGATCCTTAGGCTTTTGCAATTTACTCCTCTTTTTCTCGTTATCACCCTCGGAATCACTAGAACCGTCATCCCCATCAGGTGAAGCCCCATCAGGTGAAGCAGGCGAATCATTTCTCGGAGTTTGTCGTCGTGTTGGAGTTCTTCTAGACTCTTCACTACCTGAGGAATCACTATGCACACCTCTACTTTTACTTCTAGTTCCTTCAAGCACCCTTTGCTCCATTGCGCGTACTTTAGCCATCAATTGCTGTAGCATCTGCATCACAGAGTTCCCACGATCATCTCCATTAGTTTGCTCCACACGATCATCTTCCTTAGCATGCTCAACACTGCCTCCTTTTTCTAATCCCTCAATTTCTCTAGTTGAATTTTTCATTGCAACCTTAGCTTTCCGTCGCTTGACCTTAGTACGTGAAGTACCTCCTTGGTCTACCAAGAGCTCAACATCGCCATCACTGCCCGTATCAGGTTCAACCTCCCTAGCTCACTACAAACATCTTGCCAACGTAAGTAAACAAACGACGACCGCTCAGTGAAAGCACCACTGTTACGAATAGCAAGTAAATTCTGGCTAAGTCCACACAGGACTTTAGAGACTGCAAGGAATTAGACTCGCCACCCAACCTATGAACCCAGAGCAATCTGAGCTCCCCACCGAGCTGAGAACTAACTTGAGAGCAAGGTACAAAGATCACACACGACAGCGATTCCTTCCTTGAACGCCTCTCTCCATATTTATATCGCTTGTTCTCCTTTACCTTTCCTCCCAAGACCTTTCCAAAAGGTGACTTGGCATATAAGGTTGGCTACTTTCCCCCTTTCTAGCCCTTTATGGACTGCGCCCAAGAAGGCCTCTCAAAGGGGCCTGATACGTCCAACATGGCTTTAGTCCAGATCGTAACAGTTTGATTCAGTTGTGACCAGGGTGATTTGAGTGTATCTTATATTTTGCACAAAGGACCTAAAGGTCAGGTTGGTTATGACTTTCCACATTGCACTCGGTATAGTGGAATTGCAGCTAGCTGATGGGTCTACCAGAGCATTAAGAGAAGTTATGTACAAACCTAGTTCATACTTTGCACAAAGGACCTAAAGCTCAGGTATAACGTGGCGATGACTTTCCACATTGCGGAATTGGCATTAAGAGAAGTTACGTACAAGCAAAATTAGCCTCTAATCATCTTCATTATTTGGAAGAGTAAGAAGTGGTTTATGATGCTCACCCAAAATCTGAGCCTAGTGTGAAGGTGTTGACTCACGGGTTGTACAAACTCATAGATTCTTATGCAAGATCAACAGAGCAGTTATGGCACTGCAGGTATGCAGAAAATATGGTCAATGGGCTTATGTATTCCCCAACCGACATAGCTTATTTAAAAAGGACTCTGGTTGGGAAGCCACTTCGAGCTTTAAGGGTCTAGCATTAAATTCAGCAAGCATTATTTCGTGAGGCACTGAGGGTTTACCTGATCATTCTTGATAGGAGGCCATTTATCTTCTTTAATTGAGTTCATTTATCTGCTCGCAAATTAACTCCCCAGATTGTGATCCATATAGGCTGCAGATTTAACCAACATGTCAAAAAGAAAGAGCTTGTATAAGCATCCTGGAAATGCATTTGAAATCATTGTTACTCCAACTAAGCAAGAGAGCCACATCCTTTGGCAATCCTAGCCTCCCAGATATGTACGTGGAGATACTTCCTATGGGTTTCCCGTCAAATAAGGAAGAACACTCTTTCAATTCCTTCCAAGTGGTGTTACACACCTTTACCTGCATATAGAGACTTAAATGCAAGTTAACCTGTAGTTCCTTTCCTTTGCAAATGACTCTAAAGCTATCAAATGTTTCTGAAGGCCTTGAGGATCAATACAATGTCATCAGCATTAAGCAAAATTGGGATGTATTGTTGTGCGAGCATGGAGCCTTCTCCACCCAAGGTCTGCATAAAAGTCTCTAACTCATCAATGTAAAAACCAAATAGTGCGGGGGAGAGGTAACCCTGCTTAACTCCAATAGTGCTACACACTTGCTCCAATACAACATTCTCATATATAGAGACAACGCTGCCCAACTCAGCTCATAAGGAACATCTGTTATGTAACAGCCTATTCCAGGTGACCTTCAACGAACAGCAAAGTACTTTACACTTTTTGGCCTTTGGTTCTTCAATAGTTGTCCTCGGAGTGAAGATCTGATCAGTAGTTGAAAAATTCTTCCTGAACTGTTCCTGAAGTTGAGTGGTGGGTATATTGTCAAAGATTGTGATAAAAAGGAAGGAAAGGGATGTCGAATGCATCTTACCATCATCATTGTTTGGATATTGCAAGTAATAGTTTGATTGGAAGGAGGAAATAGTCTAATGTGACATTTGTTGCCATCGAGATTAAAAGCTGTTATTCCAAGTAGGAATTTCAAATTCTTATGTCCATCTTTTTTTTTTCCAGGAACTTCAACAAATTAGCCGCAAGAACTCATGGCCAGATCCACGCTATGAAATCTCTTCAATGCCTTTCAAATCTAGTAAGTTGAGATTGTTTGAAATGCAGTATTAAATATAAGATAATTACGACACTAGGATGACCACGACAGCGTAAACTCAAACTAATGGTGAAGATGGTGTTATATAAGAGTGAACACAAGTGAAGGAATGCATGTCACAAAAAGAGAACCACGACCATTTAGAGTGCACTTCTCTATTTGGTCCCTAATTGCAGGAAATGCAAGGCACTGATCATAGTAACTGAAGATTACAAAAGAATGATACACCAAAAAATGGCCGACTGAGAGATTCTGCTGAGGTACCAACTAGACATATATATTTGCCTAACGCACTTTTGAGTAATGTGGCTTATATATTAGTTATCCTAGTCCTTCCATACAGTCACATATAAGAATTAGACTGCCATCTCTCCTGAAGATCATCAATTCAAGTCTAGTTTTAAATTTCTGCCCAATATGGGTGACTCCCCATCCCCATATTTAGCGCATCATCGTCAGTATGTATAACAGGCGACAACGTCAATTGTAGCTAATCTTTCTACTCACATAGTCTCATTTTCTTTGTTTCCATTCCCTTCCTTCTAGCCTTCAGAGCTGCACCTGCAGATTCTTGAAAATTCACATACCAGAATAGGGGCGTCAAGTTGGAGAAGTGTAGATCATCAATTCGAGTCTAGTTTTCACTTTCTGCCCAAAGGCTTGAGGAAGCCTGCCAGTGGATAGTTGGTAGGAAATATGCTGCAGAAGATGGGTCGATCATGTCGCAAATATTAGATATGGGGGTGACTCCCCATATTTAGCGCGTCATTTTTGTTATGTATAACAGGTGACAATGCCAATTGTAGCTGACCTGTCTACTCACATAGCCCCATTTCTTTCATTCTAGCCTTAAGAGCTGCATCTTGCAGATTCTTGAAAATTCACATACCAGAATAGGGGCGTCAAGTTGGAGAATCATATAAGCCATTACATGCTGCATTTGATGTTTTAGACAGGAGATCTGAGTGTCCTAGAATACAGAAAGCCTCAAGGCCATTCTGACTGTTATTTGCAATTGAGAGATCGGATTTAACTTACAACCTCTTTTTGCACAAAGGCATACTCGCAATTATTGATGCATCTGTTGGAGGAAGAAACTAAACTCTCTACTAAATCCAAGAAGGTGATGAGTGGACCATATGGTGCACACCATCACAGGTATGCATTGCGTTATCCACATATGTTATCAGAGAGAGTTAATAACCGTGGATGATCACAAGTTATTGGAGATAGACAAGTCCTACAAGCTCAAGAGTAGACTCTAGATTCAGATAGTACAAATGGCGCGTGACTATGACATTATATTATTCATGTCAGCAACATGTGTGAGTCAGGACGGGCTTGTGGTCAATCATATGGTAGAAGTAGCTTGAAATTTTGATGTCCAGGCAACTGGATTCTCTCCAAAGAATGAAATATGACCTGTTAAGCACCTTATATGATCAACGTCTGTGATAAAAAACAAGAGAATAACACTTAGGATCTACAAGCTCGGTATATAAAATGCCCTCTGTTAGTGGGCCATTATTTTATTCCATGGAAAGCACACTAGATCTATATTCCAGATGTTTCTATGTCTCATATATGTTCTTTGTTTGATTGTGAACTTGTAACTGTATATACAGTATTATATGATGGCTGTTGAGTCAAGGTTCTAGTACTTTATACAGAGCGTGAATAGGTCAAGCCCAAGTGTCTTCTCACAGCGCTCATGTCAGGCACAGCTTTAAGAGAAGATGTGGTAGGTTACCAGCAATTTTTTGAGTGCGAGAACTAAAATGAACGAACTCAATAAACTATTGGCAGTTCTGCTAGATACGCATATAACACTTTTCTTCCTAGATACTATCTTCTGTTATATTGCTTTTTTATGGCTGATATATATCCAGCTGGAAAGCTTTTTGACATTGGTCGTGTATTGTGCATGTTGTGGATTTGAAGCCCAATATATGTATCATGTGACTGTACATGTTTGTGGAATCGGTTTCGAGCTCTCGGAGAAGGGCGAGCCTTCGGATGACTCCATCAAGGCAAAAGAATCTGCTGCTTCATGTATGCTAGGAAGGTTGCACATCCTTAGAGCTAAATCCCAGCGGGAATTTTCTTCTTGACTCAGCAAGGCAAGTCTCCTTTTCCGATTTTAGTGATTTAACATTGTCACATTGATTTGATATGAGGTAACCTACAGTTTATATATCATTTTCCCAATCTATCACGATTGCTGCCGCTTATATATGTCAAAATTATTACTCCTTCCCAAATTGGTGATACGAACATGGGGGGTTAATATTTCATTTGCAAAGCCAATCCCAATTTTGGGTACCTTTGGCTAAAAGTCTATAAGTTCTCTTGCATCGACACTAATTGCACATGCCCTTTTACAGAAATGCGCTTATTAGTGTTTACAGCTGGGCAGATAATCACAACGTATCATCATACTACGTAAAGTGTATATAATAATATGTGATGCTGCTGCTTATGTTACGTGGGATAGATGATTAAATGCATGTGTTCTTGTGAAGAAGATAAAAGTTATGGCTTGAAGTGCTTCCATGGCAACAAACCAGCGAGGACTTTAATATGTGATTTGATAGGAATCCATCTGAGCACACAGGACGACACTAGGATTTCTTCATATATAAACTAATATATATTTATCTTACAATATCGCCTTTTTGTTTTTTGTTTCTTTGACCCACGACCCATAGCAGACCCACCCTGCACTCCTTTCATGCCTCCTAATACAGGAGGCGGCCGCAAAAGGGTCTATACCCACTTCTTCGCCGGGACTACTCTAGAGCCGGGCCCACAAAAATTTCCCCACGTATGTTGTCCCTGCAACACGCATGGGTTCTTGAAAGAACCTAATCCACCACAGCGGGAGGATAGTACACTACTATCGTGAAGAACTTGGACTTGTTACTTCAAATGATCGCTTGCTATCGTGAAGAACCTGGACTTGTTACTTCAAATGATCGCCTGAGGGTCGGCCTGGGTGTCCTTAGCAACCAGATGCTCGCATGTCGAGCATGTCTGCAAGATTTTGAAACAATAACGTTGCTATAAACATCACAAATCCAAATTCCAACCATTTGCTAGATACATGGGGAGTAAAGGAGCAAGAACACCCGTTTGTAGCTCAAGACTGTTACCAAGGAAAGCGTGGTTCATTATTCTTGTTGCCAAGCTCCTGCGTAAGTGTAACAATGACAACTAGCAATACTCTAACCTGCTGACCCTTCCTTACCCATTTGAGACCCATAACACTAATGAAAAAAAAAAACCCTATTTCCTCCTCACACCAACCTCCCCTCAAAATCCTGAACTATAGGATGGGCTTCCATCAATCTGGATATGTGTCTGGGGGTAGGCAGAGGCCTATCTTACAATATATTTATACGTGCATGCAAGCATATTTTATTCAATGGGTTTTGGTCTTTACCATACATATTATCACTTTATATGGTACTTGGTTTGGATAATGCCAATGCATTTGTTATTTCATGCAACAATGCATGCAAAAAAAATTCAAATTGGCTATTGCCAATTGGCCCAAATACCATTCGTCAATAATCATACCTTGGTTAAAAATCGGGGGGTTTGGCCCTGAATAATCTGGCCATCCTTGAAGTTTTGTGATGAGATGTCACATTTACCTTCGTTTTCAATGAATAGAATGTAAATGGACTTCTAGAGCGAGTGACAAGTGTCCCGGGCTGTTAGCAACTGTCGCCTCCTGCTCTATTTGTAGCTTGACATGCAGGTTTCTCGCATTAGCTCTTCCGTGTGCATCTCCATTCTAGAAAATTTCCTGGTTCACTCCTCTCTCCCCCCCCCCCAACCTCCCTCTTTTTCCTCTTTCTCCTCAGTTTCCCTGTTTGACCTTACTAGTATGACCTGCTTCAGTTATTGGTACATTTATTGAGTTATCATTATGGAGCCTTGGTTGCTTGTATAAATATGGAACTGTTGGTTTATGGGTTTTGGAGCCTTGGTGGCTTGGTTATAGTTTTAAGCCTTGGTGGCTTATGTTGGTGATTGGTCTAATATGTTTTTTCAGGTGTTGGTGGTATTGGAGCCTGGTTGGCTGTTAAGAGTTGTTGGCAACGATGATTGCATTGGTAGCCTCTGGAGCACTCCTTTTCAGAATATGAATAAAATCTATTAGATGGTTGTTTATCTTTAGGATTTTCTCGAAAACGCTCAGGACCTGATCGGTAGCCCTTTCGGGTTTCGAGGAAACCCTAAGGATAAACAACCATCTAAGAGATTTTATTCACATTCTGAAAAGGAAAGAACCCTCATGCTTACGGGCCTTTTTGGGTTTACAGATAAATGGTAGAGGGAAGCCACATGAAGGTGTGAACTGCTAGCTATACAGGAACATGATCGAGAGCAGTACCTTCACCACCAAATTTGTGGACATGATCGCATCATCCTGCAAAACAAAAGCACGAGTAAGACCAGACCCTGGGCCCACTGGCTCCAAAGGCTACCGATGCAACCACCGCCGCCAACAACTCCTAAAAGTCAACCAGGCTCCAATACCACCAACACGTGATAAAAACATATCAAACCAAGCACCAACATAAGCTACCGAGGCTCTAATATCATAATCAGCCACCAAGAATTAAAGCTATAACCAAGCCACCAAGGCTCCAAAACCCATAAACCAACAGTTCCATATTTACACAAGCCATCAAGGCTCCATAATCATAACTCAATAAATGTAGCAATAACTGAAGCAGGTCATACTAGTAAGGCCAAACAGGGAAACTGAGGAGAAAGAGGAGAAAGAGGGAGGTGAGGGGGAGGGGGGGGAGTGAGTGAGCCAGGAAATTTTTCAGAATGGAGATGTGCACTGAAGAGCTGATGCGAGAAACCTCCATGTCAAGTTATAAATAGGGCAAGAGATGGCAGTTGATAACAGTCCGAGGCACTTGTCACTCGCTCTAGACGTCCATTTACCTTCTATTCGTTGAAAACAAAAGTAAATGTGACTTCTAGAGCTATAGTGACAAGGTGGACAAAATGGCCCTAGTGGGCATCTTCATAAACAGAACCACACTGACAAAGAGGCAGAGAAGAAGAGAATACCATTTTGGGGTCTTCGGCTTGGATTCAATGGAAGAGATTTTTGAGCATGGTTAAGTCCCAAAGCACATGTGACAGAAAGCTGCTCCCTCAAGGTTGGACATACATAAGCATCCTTAGTTGATCCTGACTTCCAGCGACCATGAGCTTTGAACAGGCGATCATCGATGACAAAAGCTGCAGCAGTAGTGGCACCACCCCTCCTCCCATAATGAGTACAAAATGCAGAGGGGTCTTCTCCAATAGCAAGCAAACAATGGTTGAACCATGCACGCAGAATAGAGTATGAAATAGGCTTTCGACGCAAAGATTGATGGCCTTTAGAAACTATAACGCCACCTGTCTCCCTATTTTTAGCAAGTGAGATAAGTCGTTCTACCAGACCTATAGGACAATATGGCCCACTACAACATGCAACTGAGACCCAAGCATATGAGACCAACATTAAATGCTGAAAAAGGGGGAAGGTTAACAAAACTTTTTCACGACGAAGGCTTGATAGAAGAGTATTTGCCGCTCTTGCCAAGCCAACACCAACAATTCTAGAAGAGCGTCATTGAAGACGTGAAGATGCACGAGGATATTACCGGCAATGAGAGAGCAAACTATAAATTTAACTAAGAAGGTATACAAATCCTTGAGTCTCTTGAATTGAATTTAGCAAACAAGGTAAGCAAATCATTGATTCAATTGAATCGTGTTCTTGCTAATTTATTCATGGCAGGTAAACTTAAAATTATTTACTTTTGCATCATATTCGTATCTACTCTTAAAATGCTTGATCATGTCTGCTGTAACACACTCCAAATGGATGTAGCAAGGAAAGTGAGTTCATTGGTGGGTAGATCTTCATGAGTTGCCAAAGATTAACTCGCAACAAATCTATGACGTGAGATGGCTCTCTCGTGGCAATGTCATGTCACGTATCATGAAATTGATGACGGCAAATTGATGTTTGTGGGAGACCTATAAAGAACATGAATTATTAAATTCTTTTAAGAAGCCAAGTGTGGAAGTTTATTTCCGTTTCCTTGTTGAAATGAAGCTTACAGTAGAGAAGCATATCTACAGCTTCTTACACTATTGCTATTTTGGACTTGAGATTTGTAGAGACTTCTTTTGGAAGAGGCGCCAAGTACACTACTGAATTTTTATCGATGGTTCACAAACATCAAGGCCATGGAAGTTCTCATCGTGGGTATATAGAAATCCTTTTGATTCGCAGTTATATATTTTGTGCTTACTAAAATACATGCTTTCCTTTAATACACCTTCATTTGGAGATGCAATTGCCTCATGTTTCAAATTGGTCAAGAGTTTATGAAGAAAGCTATATCATATTGAAACGATGATTTGTTGATCGAGGGGACGATTTGTTGGCTAGCATAAAAATGTTCTTCACAAAAAAATATTTCTATGGATTCAAAGGAAATTATCTAGCACCGAAGGATTCAACTATATGTATATTGGATATGCATTTGCAAAGATGGAGTCACCAAAAAACCTATTATTTACCACTATTCCAACAGAAAACACCTTTTTATACTCCTACCCATCCCTCTACATGTATACCCCATAAAATATTTCTACAAACAAACTAGTAAGTTTTAATATGTATTCTCTGTCCATATTCAACTTTTTTACATATTTTGCGCAATTAAGCCACTATTGCATATTTTTTTGCCTACGTATACGTACCCAAATACTAGTAAAAAACCCCTAAAAATATTCTTAGATGTTATTAAGCACTACAAATGTGCATCCCCCCTTGTATTTCGTCTTCCATTTCCTAATAGTTCCATGTTCTTCATTTATAGTCAGCATCAATTTCACAATGCACGAGATGACATTGTCATGACAGAGCCATAGGTTGCTCATTCAAGTTGAAGAGAAAGTTGTGGCCATGGACACGAACAAGACATGTATAAAGGAATGATGAAAAATTTGAAAGAACGTCATGGAGTACTTACACACCTCAAAGAAAAAAATGGAGATGAAGATGAGCTACATGTGGAGCAAGAATTATTTATAAATATATTTCTTTATACTTAGTTTGTAATATTTTTTCAAATGTGAATGCTGATAATGTTCTCTTTATATTTGTTACATGAACACACCACGTGAGATTACAAAAATCTAAAAAGAGAGAACTAGCAAAGAGGCGCAACAGTAGGCTTGGGCAGTATTAGGCTTGGATTCAGTTTCTCATTAGGAAAGCATGTACCAGAATAGAACATTCATGCAATTGAGTTAATAAGATATTAAAAAGTTTTTCTTTTTCTAGTCGGTTTGCTTTTTGCTTATCATTGGTTATATGGAGGACTTGGATTTTGAAATGATCATCAAATGGTTTGTATGTCACAATGTCTCGGGACATTTTTTGTTGGGCTTCATTTGATGGCATGGTTAACAGACAAAACTACTTCGTCCGGACATTTACTAGTGATTTTCTTAAATCCTTAAAACTCTTGATATAATATTTCAAACACGGCTCCTTAAAGGGAAATGCAACCATCACAATGGCTGCAAATATGTAACCATGCCATAATAATTATCATAAATCCAACAACAAATCCATATTAAGATCAATTCATTATGCTACCAGGTCGATTAGGGCAATTAGAAGTAGCTTGGCAAGCAGCCAATGGGATGGGATTCATTCTTACATGATGGGTGATGGAACAAAGCCTGCACCAGGAGATCAAAGCACAGTATGACTGGTGGAAAGACAGAAATATGGGCTTCTACTGTCACCATTTCCTTAAACAATATAGAAAGAAGAAGCCAAAATATGGAAAGTAGGATCTCACCTTCAAGGACCCGGCATGTCTGCAACAAGGAATTCAAAAAACCAGAGAAACAAAGGAAGGAATCGGAGCAAGGGAGGTTGGAAAATGAAATAATTTGAGCTCGATTTGTGAGAGGAGAGTTACGGCACCCAACAGACACATTTCAGCTATTTTTCTCAACCGTGTATTGGTTTAGATCAAAATCAAAAGGTCAAAATCTAGCCCATGTCATTTTTTAGGACACGTGGATAGGCTAGGCTTTGAGATAAGGTGTCACCCAGGTTGGGCTGTTGCACTAAAAATTTTCATTCTTCTATTTTTTGGGACGTGGCTTCCAAACCCTCGGATTTTGGTTGATCAAATCTCAGCCGTCCGATTTAGGGCTGGATCCAAATTGAGGATTTGAAGGATAATTTTATAATATAGGATGTATGTGGATACGTAATACAACAACCAACATTATGAAGAAGTAAATGAGAATAATTCATTCATTCATGTTCACACTCAGACAGAAGAGTTGAGGCTGACTATCTGAACCTTCTTTTGCAAAAGGAAGGATAATGGCCATAACAGTAAATGAATTTCTAAGAGAAGGTTAACGTGGCCCTGTTGAACTTCAATGCTAAATATATCAAAGCAAAATTACTTGGATTGTTTGCAGAATGGAAAAACATTCTTGCAAGTTAGTTTATTTCGCATGTTCATTCTTCTAGAGTTGCCCCTGCAAAATTCTTGCATTGTATAATCTATTATGCATGGTCACATTCTTTATAACAAAATTCCACCTTCAAAAGGCTCCTTTTTAATGAGTACGTTGCTATTGTTTAGTATGGTTATCTATTGACACTATTTAGTATGATTATTTATTGACACTGCCTATAATATCCCGTAAATATCCCGTAATCAGGTAACGAGATCTTGTATCTCTTTATCATATTCCAAAGCTTGATACTATTAGCTCTCCATTCAATTATTGATATCCCAGTCAAAACCAAGCCTAAGGTAAACGCAATTGCCTTTAATCACCTATGCATTACAAGACGAACTATACACAGTTCTCTTCTCTAATCTTGTATCGTTGGCTATGATTAGTACCATGATTTGGAACTGGGAACATTCCATCAAGACCCATTACTCGTGTAAGCCCAATTTATTACTATGTATAGCCATGCAGCTTTCACTATCGTCAACAACCTTATTAGTAATACATTATGTAAAATTTACTCCAAGCTCCAACCTTGTTCAGGTTTAATCACTCATCATCAAATATTACAGACTGTCTTTTCTTTCTGACATGAGAGAGCTATGGTGTCGAGGGCGTTTGCGTGCATTCAATATGGAATGTTTGCATCTGCCTTCGTGTAGCTTAAAGTCGGGCAAGTAGCCGTGTGCGATGATGGGACTGAGACGTCCATGCTCCCTAGCCCAGAGCTTAA
>JAANSK020219199.1:0-14325 GCA_011763485.2 Isoetes engelmannii
CTTGAGTTGCTACAGTCTTCGCAACTTGATCGGATTTTGAATACCGCATGTATTTCTCTCATCCCTAAGGTGAAGCAGACCTCCACCATAAGCGACTGTAGGCCTATTTCCTTGTTGTCTTCTGTTTATAAGCTCATTGCCAAACCCCTGGCGGAGAGGCTGAAGCTGGTGCTGTCCTCCGCCATCAGCAGGGTTCAGTCTGGGTTTGTTCCTGGGAGGAACATTTTGATGATTGTGGCAGCAGCCTATGAAGGCCTGTATTGGGCTAGGAGGACAAGACAATGCATTGCCTACCTGAAGCTGGATTTCGACAAGGCGTATGACAGTGTTCGCTAGGAGTTCTTGTCCGCAATGATGTTGGCGTTAGGTTGTGGCCCACGGTTTACGGAGACCATTATGAAGTTGCACAGGTCTGCTCGTGCTACAGTAGTATGTCAAGGTGAGCCCTCGGCCTTCTTCTCTTTGGGCAGAGGGGTGCGTCAGGGGTGCCCTCTAGTACCGTTCTTGTTCACGATTGTGGCAGAAGCCTTGTCCCAGTTGTTGCTGGCCACAGTGGAGGACGGTGTGGTGGATGGGCTCCAGATGCAGGATGGTAGCCAACAGATCATTAATCAGTTTGCTGATGATACCTTTCTTTTTCTGGTAGCAGAGAAAGGGAATTTGCAGAATGTGAAGGGTCTTCTTGACACCTTCTCTTTGGCCTCGAGCATTCTCTTGAATTGGGGTAAATGCTCTGCAGTGTGGGCCTTGCTGACTCTGCCTCTTCCTTGCCTGGCTCTTTTTCCGTGGAAGGTACTCCCAGGCAATGCATGTACGAAGCTGTTGGGTATTCCCTTTGGAGGGGATATCTCCATAGGGCGGGTGTGGGATGAGATTCTGCAGGGGCAGAAGCATCTCAACTGGTGGAAGGGCAGTAAGCTGTCTATGGCAGGGAGATCACTGTGGCTAAGTCGGTGCTTTGCATCACACATGTGCTAGCTCCTGAGGGAAAGATGCAGGCGTTGGATATGATGGTCCGGAATTTTGTGTGGGGTGGGGATGATGAGGGGGCGGTGGTTAAGGTGGCGTGGTGGAAGTGTCTCTGCCCCCGGGAGGATGGAGGTTTGGCCATCTTGGATTTGGCGTTGCACAGCAAAGTGTTGGTCTCCAAGTTCGTGTGGAGTATCTTGCAGCATGGAGCATCTTCACCTGGTACGACGTTGTTGTTGCAGTCCCTTCATCATTGTGTGGCATTTGGGAAGCCTTCTGTGCATGTGGAGTTGCCATGGGCGTTGCTGTATGGGCTTAAGCCTTTCCCGCATGCATCCCCCTTTCTCATCGGGGTGTTGTGGGCCTGGGATCACGTGTGGGTGCTGTTCCAGATGGATCATGCCTCAGTGTACCATCATTCCTCCCCCTTCTTGTGGGTTCCTCTGCCTCCGGTGCACCTGCCTCTGGTTGCCACCGTGCACGCCCGGACGCAGGCCCGTTGGAGGCGGGCTGGTGTGCTCACCCTGGAGGACTGGTATTGGGATGGCCAGGTTGCATCATGGGAGTTCTTCCGAGCCCGGTTTCGCTTGAGGGCTAGTGACCGGATTATATGGGAGCAGACGGCCCATAGCATTGCATTGCACATTCCTGTATTGCTTCAGAATGATGTGGTGGTGCAGGTTTGGAAGGTCCATCCGGATGTGGACACTTCATGCTTTGTGCGGTCTTCCTACCGCATGTTAGTTATTCACGACACTTTGCCTCCTTCTGGCAAGTGGCCTCTGCAGCTTCCAGGCTCCCGTTGGCGCTCTGTCTGGGTTTGGACATGGAATACCCTTCCCCCTCTGAAGGTCAGGGTGCTCTTGTGGCAGGTGGTGCACCGCTGTTTAGGGTGAATGCCCTGGTGAGCAGGTTTAGGCCTGGGGTGAGTCCTTTGTGCCCTTGTTGTGGTCTTCATCTTGAGACAGTCGAGCATTGTCTGGTCCTCTGCCCTCACTTGCAGGCAGCATGGGACTGGGTTCGGGCCCGGTTCCAGGTTCGACTGACCAGCCAGCAGCTGCTGCTGCATTTGTATCCAGATGCTTGGCCTCTTATGAGGAAGCAAGCCTTGCACTTATGTGTGGCTTGGTTGGTGTGGTTGATCTGGAAAAGACGGCGGCTGTGGATTTTTCAGGGGGTCCAGCAACCTTCGGCCTCCCTTATCCCCCCGTCTTAGGTACAAATTGTTTCAGAGTTTCCTGGTATTTTTGGGATTGGCGGAGCAAAAGTTCGCCATCTGACGAGACTTTCTGGGGATTGTGGATGTTGATGGATGCTTTGTTCAGTCGTAGTTGAGCAGTTAATGGAGTGGTGGGGTATTGCTGCCTCTTCGAGGCAGTTCTTTTTTCCTCTTCACTCACTTTATATCATTGTTATTCTTTTAATTTAATGCGATAAGTTCTTCCAAAAAAAAAAAAAAAATCCGGCAAATATTCCTCAACTTCTATACAAAATCCGGTTGGGCATGACATATACCGGTAAATTATCTGAATAGAACTCCTGGGGATTTCGAAGCCTAATTCAAATAATTAATAATGGCCCCCTTTTGAGAATGAATATCTCCTTTGATTAAACTGTAAACCTTGAACCTCGACCCCTTCTATACGGTCTCGTCCCTTTCCTCTAAAATTAGGTAACCCCTTATCATGCCTACACATGGATATTGTACTGTCAATATTGGTAGCCCTTGCCCTCGTATCACTGGGCTACATAATATTTTCCCTAGCTTTGCCATTTTTCCTATAGCACTTTCAGCCTGGACCACCCCCCGTGCTGGTACCATAACAATCCTTTCCCTCACGATCAATGTCCTCGATCGCCATTAACCTGGAAGAAAAACATCAAACTATCCTCTTCAAAGTTAAACGATCAACTTTTAGAAAGTGTATTAGTCCTTCCCTTCTCGGGGGAATTTTATTCCCCTGAGAATGTTCTCCTTTGATCCTCCAAGGCGATTTCTGCACTTGGATAAGAGTAATCACCATGTTGATCCATCAAGCAGGCATCCCTCACTTGAAGAAGCATGGCATTCCTAGATATTTCCCTTTTTATTCATCCAAGCAGGCAATCCAACCTTAACTTGGGCAAGAAAGTAAACCCTTTCTGATTTTCCAGATATGTTTCCCTACTTGGACAAGAAAGTAAATTTCCCTTCCATTTATAGGAAGTAATTATTTGAACCTAAAGATATATAACCATAAGATCTTGTAAATAAAAAAAAACTTTACTCTATTCAAATAAACTTGCATGCTCAACCAGTCTCATGCATCAGACAAAAACTTTAAATCAACTATGAATCTTTAAATTGGAAACTAATAGTCAAATACCTGCAAACCCATGTAACTTAGTAATGGTGTTTGTTAAATCGATGATCCGCATAAAGAAAAAGAGAATTCACGTCAATACTTAAGTTTTGCAGCAACAGTGATACGACATTTTAATTATCATGCCCCAACCAACTGGGCAAAAGCATCTAGATGTTGAGATTTGACCCTCTATATGAGAGAATTAGGTGCTGCCTCCCCAAGATCCTCTCGAGTGGTCTCCCATGGGCCCTAAATCATATCAATTTGTCCCCTCCTCAGAATGCTCGCCCTTGAGGATATGGGACTTACACCATTCGCCCATGAGGCAATTTACCAATTGGGACACTCCCACGGAGACTTAGACTTGAACTCGAGACTCGACTTTTATACCAATTGATACGACACCTTAATTATCATGCCCCAACCAATTGTGGAAAATCATCTAAATGTTGAGGTTTGACCCTCTATATGTGAGAATTAGGTGCTGCCTCCCCAAGATCCTCTCGAGTGGTGTCCCATGGGTCCCAAATCATATAAAAAACTCTTCGCCTTAAAGATGTTAAAATTGAGCATCTTTCTCTTATCCTCATAATTTATCCATTCGAGCGCATAGATCTAGCCTTGAACCATATTAAATGCCTTCCCAAATCAGCATACGAATAAGGTTTCCTCTTTTTTGCTTTAACAAAGTCTATGGTAGGCCTTCCCCAGTGTAGGTTTTGGCATCATACTTTCATCTCTTTTGACCCTGATTTTTATCTCGATAAATGGATGAAATTTTTAAGAATCATTCCAAAGTGTTTACCATCGCAATGGGAGATTGCTATAGGTATTTAACCATTATGGTGGAGGTCAAAGATTGTTGAGCTGGAAAAGGAAAATGTTATCTATTTCTATTTTAACGACATGTATTTGACCATTATTTCATGTTCAAAACTCTTTCTTCATTTAGTTATGTCTACACATTTTGTTGGTTCTTATGAGGGATGAGATGAAATAGTTCTATCAGAAAAAGAAGAAAAAGAAAAATCAATATAAATTCTACTTCTATAATAAACAATAGCTACATAACATGTAAAGGCCAAAAGTGAGCAAAAATCCCTTGATGCAAGAGCTTCTACCAGATAACCATTGAAATGAAGTATTAATTTTTCTAGTAGTAATGAATTTGCTAAAGCATTGCTCAAATTGTGAACAAAAAGTAATTTCAAGTAGAACAAGGGAGCTGCTCCAGATTGCAGGCATGGCCAACTCGATGAGAATCAGCAACAAGTCTGGGCGGAAGGGATTTGTAGCAGCCACACAGATCCTCAGGCTTGGAACTCTTGAGCATTTCACAACATTCTCTTGTAGGGGGAGTATTTCCAAGCACAGCAGGTGCACAAAACATGACGACATTGCCACAAACATTCCCTTGGCCCTCCACTTCTGCAACCATTGCCACAACTCCTAGCATAAAAATAAGCACTACCAATCTAATCTTTCCCATTTTTCCTCGCTCTTCCAGATCAACATTTTTGCTTTGTATTTATCGTACTAGTCCCCCCCCCCCCTCCCTTTTTTTTAATGGCTAGAGTTTGGCATCTTATCCTTGCCATAATCCCTCAAATGAATAATCCAATCTGCCCGTGCTCTCCTCGACAACATTTTCCTTCTATAACCACATTTTTGTACCTCTCTTCTTGTTCCTTCTTCCATGTATAGGCCTCCACCATTTAGTTTCAACCTGCCATCCATGTGCTTATACTTAAATAGATTATATTAATCATTTGAATGGGAAGAGAACATCTTCTACTATATACTTGTTTTGCACCACATGGTTGCACACCATCACCATTTGAGAGTTGTACATTCTTTGTCATTTCATCCTTGGATTCTTGTTCTAGTTCCTCTTATTCCCTAGATGTACTAAAATTTGGGAAAACGTGTCAAGATAAGTGTTTGCCACTCTGCCATCAAAGAAAGTGTCATAGAGCATTATTTAGTTTATCATTGTCTTATTGATAGATAGTAAAAGCATTGACGATATCAAGAGTACAATCATTTTGGTGCGGATCTATACTTATGAGCAATACATACATTTAGAGTACAGAATGCGTGGAAACTTGGTAATCTTAGTGATATTAGCCAGAAACATTAAACATAGGCTGGTAATTTTAAAAACAATCTTTTCACAAGATACCACCACTTTTTGAATCTTTACTCGATTCTTTATGACCATGAAGGATTTCATGACCAATAGATTTAATGATATGTTGTGGCGATAGTCTAAACCTCGTAGAGTTCACCAGTTTTTCCACCAGGCCAGAATTGCATTCTTCAAACTTTTTAGCATAAGGAGGTCTAAGCCTTTCTAAAATCAAAAGTTCTTGACATTTTATGATAGAATAGAATATATTGATATTCATATTTTATGTTTTGCTGCTATTAGATAACATTATATAAAGTCACAAAACCATATTTAGTTTAAAAAAAAACTTTTTGAGGTTGTGAATTGTTTCTCCTTAATTAAAACAAGTTTTAACGTAAGACTTGTGGCCATAAGTTGTTTTTATTTCTTTTAAATCTTCTTGTTTAGATGCTTTATTTCGAAGGAGAGTCTATAATTAATATTTGTATTTATTTTATAACATATATTTTTACTTTATATAGAATTAAAACATATTAAAGGTATTTTATGTTCCAAAGGTATGTTGTTGCTTCTATTCATTTTTTGTACATGTCTCAACATACATTCATTTTTCAATGGAGCTCACTTATACACGTACCATACCTATACACCTATACCTATCATACCTATACACATATTATACCTATACCTATCACCTATACATCTATGATACCTATACACCTATCATACCTATACAACATTCTATTTTGGCATTTTGCAAAGTTACAGACAAACGTTCCATTTTTAGATTGTGATGCTTAGCCATGAGCATCTAGAACATTCTAGAACCCTTCAAAACATCCTATTTTGGCTTTTCTCAAAGTTTCAAAAAAACATTCTATTTTTAGATTGATGTGTTTACCCATGAGCATCTAGAATATTCTAGAACATTCCTGGACATTCTATTTTGGGTTTTTATAAAATTTCAAAAAACTTTCTATTTTTAGACTCACCTGCTTACTTGTGAGCATCTAGAACACTCTAGAACATTCTATTTTTAGTCTTTCCAAGTTTTGAAAAAAACTTTCTATTTTTGGATTTGTGGTGCTTAGCCATGAGCATCTAGAACATTCTAGAACATTCTAGAATATTCTAGAGCCATCTAGAGCTTTCTAGAGTAGTCTATTCGATTAGGCCCTAGCCTTAACTATGTTTGGACCACCAATTTTTTAAAGAAACACTTGTTTGGTCTAGTGGTTAGGATGTGGGGTTAGGGGACCACTGAAGTTTGAATCCCTCCCAAAACGAAAAAGTTTTCAAAGAAGAGGGTTTTTTCCTTTCATCAAAATGGACGGTGCCACGTAGCGTCTTCCTGGCCGTTGATAGGGCAGACACTACATACTCACGGACACATAACTTTATACTAGAAAAGGGGCCGCCCACCTTTTCTTTTACACTCCTCGGCTCGGCCCCGGCCCCGGCCTCCGACTGAGGCCTCGCCTCGATTTGGACCTATGATACATATACACCTATACACCTATCATACCTATACCTATCATGTATATCATACCTATACCTATATCTATATCTATAACTATCATACCTATAGCTATCGTACCATCATATCTATACCTATCATACCTATATACCTATACCTATACCTATGATACCTATATCTATCATATGTATATGTATGATACCTATACATATCATATTTATCATACCTATACTTATCATACCTACCTATACCTATACCTATACCTATACCTATACCTATACCTATCATGTATATCATACCTATACCTATATCTGACTTATATATATTCTTACGAGGGGCTGCCTGATTGCTGATAATTGGGGCCATCTGAGCTCTTGAAATGTCCACGTGCAACATTGGACGGCTCTGATTGGTTTCGTTGTATGCATCCATCGAGGCTTGCGCTGTATACCACTTGGTCTAGTGACGCCGGCTTGCTGGGCTTTAGGCAACGGATGCCTCGGTATGTGTTGCTATGTTGCCATGTCTGCGGCATGTGGTGTGGCCTTTAATTTGTCGACTGTTTGTTGTAGACTGGTTTATGGTTTATGTGTATCGCCGGGAATCATCTGCAACGACCCATATGTATCGCTGGGAATCATCTGGAATGATCCATATTATTAGGCGGTTGTGTTGTGGTGTTCCTCCAGGTACCTTTATCTGATTGAATTGTTATGTTTTAGTGTAGTGCCCTGGCCCCTGGCCATGCATTCGATATGAGGGTTTGGATGAAAATTGGAGCTTGCAGTGAAACCTTAGGTCCGATTCTGCTTTAACTTAGGTAGTATATTTCCCAACGCAGCAACTGTTGTTTGTCATTGCTATGGTTTGTACGGCACTTTAGATAAGGACAAATTTTGAACTCAATTTCCCATATTGTGTTATGGTATGCAATCATCCTGGTGATAATGAATGATCTGCTAAATCTTGACATGAGAGCAGCCATGTGTATGTGAGCATACAACATAGTATCGATCGTTGGCCTGCTTATTGGCTATTGCTGCAGAAACTTCATTTCTGCTGCGACGTAGAGACATAGAATCCAAGGAACCCTTGATTGCATGCCATATGATTGCTCCAGACATTTGATCTTTCGGATTGTGCAGCCTTTTAGCAAACCTTTCCTCTAATCATAATGCAGGCTAGCTTCAATGTAGATGAGGCGGCGTGCCCATTTGGATACAACTAAGCGGCTTCTAACTCTTTAGGCTGGCTTGGTAGTCTACGATTTCGGATGTTCAACTCAATATTCCATATTGCATTATGGGATGCAATCGAAAGTTGACTGAGTGTTGCAGAAACTTCATTTCTAGTGCGACAAAGAGACATAGAATCCAAAGCACCCCTGATTACATGTCATATGATTGCTCCTCCAGAGATTTGATCTTTCAGATTGTGCAGCCTTTGAGCGATGCCTTTTAGAAGGAATAGGCTGAGTGGTTATTGGTTGATTTGTTCCCTGCAATCATAGCGCATGCTAGCTTCATAAAGTACTGATCACAGACATTCCATGACCATGGATGTCCTTTGGATATGTTTTTAGACATAAGCCATGCTCCTAGAGTCATACTACTGTGAGTGATGAGGAGGATAACCCCTCCCTTGAGTGGGTTATGCAAAATAACCCACGAGGCCGTTAGGCCGAGTGGGTTATTTTGCATAGCCTACGAAAGGGAGGGGTTGGCCTCCCTTAACCATCTGCCCGAGCAGGTTGCCATTCTTCAGCTTTGTTTCGACCTCTGGCTTCTCTACTTGTTATTTAGGCCAGCTTATTGCATGCTTGTCGATTCAATCTTCTGATAGACCCACGAAGGTGATCTGCCTTGGAATTTTTTCACCAAAATTGGGAGCTGTGGAGGTAGAACTGGCATGGACATAAAACCCCTTTGATGGGGCCGTTGAAAGCATGAATGCAGGTTCCAGTGAACAGCTTTCGATAAGTTTAGCCAAGTATTCTTCATAAAAATCATAAGAAGGCAACTAAGAGCTTGCAAAACCTGGTCCTCTCGTCTTTTCCGGCAAAAAAACTTCCAAATCCTCTGTTTTTTAAGCCTCCAAGGTTGATTTGTGCCCTGATTTGTGCCTGCGAACCAGAATCCTAATCGACCCTAACCAGATCGACGGATTTCATCATTTGGGCGACTTCAGATCATGTTTCTGTCGGTGCAGATGAAGTCGAAAGAGATGAAGTCGAGAAGAGATGCAGAAAACAGAGAGAACAGAGCCATCGCAAATCGCAAACAGGGGGTTATCAATGATAATCACTGGAATATTCTTTAAAATAGAATATTCGGGAAGTTATGCATTATAATCTCTCACGATCCGACGGTGAAGGACGATTGGATTGAGATAACCTTCAAGGGCAGATGGTTAATGTTAGTTACTATGGCTGGTTATCGGTTAATTTGTTCTCTCTTTCATAAAGTATTGATTGCGGACCTTCATGACTATGGATGTCCTTCATATATGTTTCTAGCCATGAAATTAACACTGTAAGAAGATTTATTGCTTATATGGTAACTAATGCAATGTGATTTAATAGGCTGTTGATTTGCATTGAGAGATATTGAGAGTGGTTGATGGGAAATGGTTGACGAGGAATAGATGAGCCAAGCGTTGAGAGCCCTCTCACAGTGACGTCTAGCGTAATAGAATATTGAGTGATCTTTTATTGTGATGGGCAGAAGAAAAACAGAGGGAATGAGTGTTGAGGAGAGAGAAAAGAAAGACAGATTAAACGAAAAGCATCGTAGAAAATATGCTGAGCTGCCTGAGGCGAAGAAAAATGAGCTTAGACAAAAGCGTCGGGAATATGCAAACAAGCGTAGAAAACAGCCTATGAATGTTCCACTAGAGGAGAGAGTACAAAGGACCATCCTCATTGTTGCACAGAATCCAACAACAAGGACGATAGCATGCCTATTCAATAAACTGACCAAAGCCAACCAGTTGATGGATTTACAGATGCCATTGATGGTGTTTGTGACACCGACGTGAATGAAATCCATTCAGTAGAAAAAGAAGCAAGCACAAGCAACCAGGCATACAAGGGAAGGCAAGCCACAAATCAACGCAAATGGTATAGTGAATTATGTGAGGCAGATAAGAATAAATCAAGGGAGCGCAAACGATCATACATGAAAACGTATGAAAAGGGGCAACACAAGCTCAAAACTGATAGCACAGGTGACAATACAGACATCTCTACTGCTTTTTCCTATTGGAAAACTAGGACTGAGCAGTTGGCCATCGAGCGACACCGCCCTGCATTCCATGGTTTTGACTGGTCTAAGACTTGCTTGCACTGTGGCACAGAGTTGCTCCGTAGAGAAGATGGCGGTGTTTGCTGCAACCATGGGAAGCGTATATTAGAACGATTACCTGCATTGCCCAACGAACTAGAGTTGTTGTATAATGTGAATGGTTTCAGCTTTTTAAGCAGAAAAGTGAATCGTCTATTTTGTTTCACTGCACTTGGTGTGAGTGGACAATTCATGACGCTAAAAGTTCCATCCTCTGTCGTCATTATGGGTCGTACATACCACCAGATATTTTCCACGTCAAAGCCGAACCAACCTTTGCATTGGCACATCCATGATAGTGCTGAAAGGCCAGATGTTGCAGCAAAGAACTAGTCCCGTTAGACAAGGTGTTGAACATTGGTTCAATACTGGATACAACAAACCCATTTTCAGCATCTTTGAAGTATATGAGGCGTATGCATATGAAGACCGGATCTTTGACATTAAATGGCTTTGTTGATGAGCATGAGGTGGTTGCAATAGTGCATGCAAACAATACTGTGACAATAAACCCTCGATCGGCCGTATTATGGCTACATAATGATAGCAGGCCAGTTTACATGAGTATCTTAGATCCATTATATGAGCCTCTACAGTATCCTTTGTTATTCCCACATGGCACACCTGGATGGGGCCCATACAATATTGGCCACTTATCTCAGGTAGATTGGTATAGATGCAGGTTGATGCAAGAGAGGATATTTCTGCAATTAGGTCATCTCACCAATGAATATTTGGTTGACATGTATTCACGGGTGGAGGATGAACGTTTAAATTTCTTGGCAACTGAAGGCTACAGAAAAAAACCAACTCAGAACGATGTTGATTATGCAGAAGATGAAATTGAAGAAATATCTGATGCTAGTGGTGCACGTCTTCCTGCATCCTTTGTTGGTTGCAAGCGTTGGTGTAGTACGCAGATGGCAGATGCATTAGCACTTGCACGTGCAAAGGGACATCCCAGTTTCTTTATCACTATGACAACCAATCCTAATTGGTTAGAAATCCGAAGTAAGCTAGTTGATAGTCAAAATGCTTCTGAGATACCTGTCATTGTTGTTCGATCTTTCCATGCACGTTTAGCTCGTCTCAAATCGTTGTTATGGTCACATTTTGGAGAAGTTGTGTATATGATCCATGTAATCGAATTTCAAAAGCGTGGACTTCCCCATGCCCACATCGTATTGAAAGTGAAACATGAGGTACATTGAATTGATTGACTCGATCATTTCTGCTGAACTACCAAGCTCACCTGAACTGGTAATAAAAGTAGAGAAATATATGATCCATCGTCATTTGTCTAGATGTTCGAAAGAAGGGAAATGCTGTTGGGGTTATCCCAAGCCTTTAACTAAGCAATAACACATGTAGATGAAAAAGGATATGTGCATTACAAGCGCTCAACTGCTGATGATGCTAGTGTGGTATCATACAGTCCATTCTTATTGTCAGAAATGGACTGTCATATAAATGTTGATGTATCGGCAACTGTACATATTTTCATGTACTTATATACATACATTTACAAATGATTCGATAAGGTGGAATACCGTGTTGACGTGCCTAGTGAGCGATTGAATGACATTGATGACTACATCAATGCAAGATATCTGTCAGCAACAGAGGCAGCTTGGCGAATTATGTGTTATCATGTTACAAGTAAAGAGCCTTTTGTGAAATGTCTTCCAGTCCACCTACGAGACAAACGAGCCCGTGGCTATACAAACAAGACGACGGCATCAGTGTTGGACCGATACTTTCTACGGCCACTAGAACCAAGAGTTTATGGAACTTACATACATTGAATATAATGAGCAACACTCATTCAGACCATACATAAATCAACAGCAGCTAGCTGATGGAGAATATCTTGAACTAGAGTCACCAGGTATTTGCAGAAATGTCGTACGCCGTAGACAAAAAGGAGAAATTGTATGCCGTGTAAGATTGGTGTTACCACATAATGGTGAAATTTTTTATTTGCGGAAAATATTAATGCATACCGCTGCAAGAAGCTGGGACAGTTTGAAGACTTTTAATGGAGAGGTGTTTGACAGTACTTGCAATAGGTTTATTAGAAGACAATAGAGAACCTTTCATTGTCATGGATGAAGGTATTGCATCATTACGCACGCCTGGGCAACTGCGATTTCTGTTTGCACTGTTATTAATTGACAGTGCACCTGCGATACCGATGTGGGAGACTTATCTTATCATGATGCACTTATTGCTGATTTGCTGGAAAAATTCAGCAATTGTGCACATATTGCAGAACAAACTGCACTAGCATATATTGAAAATATATTCATCCAACATGGTGTAAGCGGAGTGGAACTCGGATTACCAAGCATGGCCATGCATCCCGATTATGCATTTGAAGAGTTGCTTAAATTTCCAGATGTATCACAATATGCTATGGATGCCGAATTGGCAGAGGCACAAATGAATGAGGACCAACTAAAAGCATATAGTCGTGTTCATGCGGAATTAAACTTACGTGTAACTTGCGCCCCATTGTTCATAGATGGTAAAGCTGGTTACGGCAAGACTTTCCTACTGAAGGCAATATGTAATTTAGTGTGTGGTAATTCTGAAATCATATTGCCTTGTGCAACGACTGGTTTAGCTGCATTGTTATGTCCTGGTGGAAGAACCGCTCACTCTTTATTCGAAGTTCCTATAATGGACAATAATGCTGGAGTACATTCTTTGTTGAATAGAAATTCAGACAAAGCAAGATTGATACATAATGCACGTGCTATCATATGGGACGAGCTCCCTATGGCAAATAAAGCTGTAATAGAAGCAGCTAACATACTATTGCAAGAAATCTGCGATACACCAATGCCGTTTGGGGGAAAGTGTTTTATTGCAGCAAGAGACTTTAGACAAATAGCGCCAATTGTGAAAGGCAGCGGTAAACAAGCAACAATTAATGCATCAATAAAATCTTGTGCGACATGGAAGTCTTTTGTAGTACTAAAGTTGGAAAAGCCAATCCAAAATACAGGAGACAGCGAGTTGGTAAGCTTAGTGAACCGCATAGGAGAGGATGCTGTACATAGTACAGTAGAATTGACATTGTTTCAAACAAAAAACAATTTTGATGAGGCAAAGGAGTTTTTGTTTCCAAAGAAGATATTGTGTCTACCATTGTTATGTGAAAAAAGAGCTTTCCTAACTCCTTTAAATATATATGTATACGAATTTAATAAATCTATACTTGAAGATCTCCCTGCTATTGAGGCAAAGTATTTCAGCTATGACCGTATCACAGAGAACAAAGAGGTTATATATCTCCAGAAAAACTTGGTGGTGATGAATTCAACAATTACAAACATTGCACTCTACCTCCGCATACTTTGGTGCTCAAGGAAGGAGCAATCTGTCAACTAATGAAATCATTGGACCGTGAGAAAGGTCTCGTCAAGAATGCAAGAGTAGTTGTTGAGCATGTTTACAAGAAATTTGTGACCGTTCGTTTACTAGGAGCAGCAAACAACAATGATAATAATGTGCACCCAATTTCTCGTATGAACTTTTACCACCAACCAGACAATTGTACATTCACAATTCATCGTCGACAGTTACCATTGAGACTAGCATATTCTACAACATTTCACAGTTGTCTTGGATTGATACTCGATAAAGTTGTACTGGATTTACGTACTCCGGTGTTTGCGCATGGCCAGTTATATACTGCATTGACACGCATAAGGAGAAGGGAAGATGTACTCATACTCCATAATGACCCAGGTCCTACCGTCGTAACAAAAAATGTTGTGTACCAAGAACTCTTAGATTGATGGAATAGACAACAACAACCGATAGTTGGCTCCAAGCATCTAAGGTACTATCATACTTTGTAATGCATAGTTTATGTTGATTTATACCTTCTAACCTAAACTTATATTTCTAGCTGTTGCAGGCACTGGAATAAGCAGATGAATCACTCATAGCCATGAAATGCAAATAAAAAATGAAGCTATCATCTAATATTCATATCGCATCTAAAATTAATAATCCATACTTTTATTAGTGCCCTATTTCTTCCCCCTTTCT
>JAANSK020219310.1:0-14323 GCA_011763485.2 Isoetes engelmannii
AGGGCCAGGGCGTTATCGCTAGGGGGTTGTAGGCTGTTATAGCTTATAAACCCAAGAAGGAGAGTGTTAAGGGAGAAGCAAATCCTAGAAATTGCATACCAGCGTCAAGATAGTGATCCTCCTAGATGTGCTACCTAGGTTTAACAAAAGATTAAAACCTACGGTTCTTACTGAATTAAGAAGCAATTACTAGCCAAATGATCATTGACCATTAAAGAAGACCATTTTTAACGTCCATTGGATCTACTAAGTATGTGAAGCACTTTAATAACAATGAACTGAAAGGAAAAAAAAAACATAAAGGGGCAATTACTTGCCTTGTAGTTCATTATCAAAGTAGGGAAAACATAAGGGGCAATCACTTGCCTTGTAGTGTCAATACATGTTCATTATCAAAGTATTTATTTGAGATGACAAATACAAACCATGAAAACTAGATGCCTCAATCACTTCATATATACAAGGCCCACATTAAAGTTTAATAATAGCATCTCAACAAGAATATAACCTGAATAGGAAAATTTGGCCAAAGCGAGGTTTAAAAAATACTCGGTAAGCCCCTTTGTTTGTCTGGTCCAAGTTAAAATTTGCCGAGTTAAATTAAAAAATTCTGATAGTTTAATATAAAATCCGGTATATTTGTAACCTGTTATATATTATATCTGTTATATATTATATCTGGCACATATAAAATAGGGGGCAAATTATCTGGTAGAGCTTAAATTTTTTTCCAACCCTTCGTTAACAAAAGCAAATGATAAATGACAAATATAATCAATGCACACAATACAGAGTTATTTATTCACCTCTAAAAAGGTATTTGAAGCCCAAGGCAAAGAGTGCGACAACAAAAAAGGGCATGCAATAAAGAAGGTATTCTTCAACAGTAGGTGGCAACCATTTAGAAAACAAGTTTTGAAACTGACGATACCTGGCAGTAGATTTGCTGCTCTGAGGTGCAGAGGCTTCGCCTGTGTGATGAACTTCCTTGTTGTTTGGCTTGTCGGGATCCTCCTGCTGCTCCTTTTTAAGGGTAATGGCCCTTTTAAGAGCTGCAGGTTCGTCCACCACTTCTCCTTCAGCAATCATCCCTGCTAATATACCTTCATTAACCCCTTCTGATATGTCATCCTCATCAACTTCATCCTTTGGAGCCTTGCTCTTATTTCCGTGTTCAGTCCCTTGTGCCATCTGCTTCCCAATCCTTTGTTGCCCCCTTTGCCCTTTTAACAATTGGGTCTTCACTAGATCAATCAACTAGCATATTCCTGCTTAGAAGAAACCGCAGCATATTACTTTTGTGTTAGGTAAATGAGGATCCACAAACTTTTCTAAGCAGCATTGTTTGGGTAAATATGAAGCAAGGCTCTTTTCACATGATGCTTCTCAACCCGACCTCGGACCGCGATTCTACCACCTTGAGATTAGTATCCAAAAGAGTATGTTATTCACTTTGTAAAAGTACAGGAAAAGGAATCACCAAGTAATATGGTTGAAAAATACCGAGCCCTTTATGCTCGTGCAAGACCTAGAACATCAATATCCTTTGTGCCAAAAAATAAGCCAAGCCTTCTTGTATTCTCGGTGTTTTGTGAGGATAAACATGCCCACATATAATGGGCGCAATAAATGATTTATATTAGTCACTCGTATCTCAACGTGTTAGTTGTAAACAATAGAGAGCAGCTCCATTTCACAACCTCAAAAAGCACCTTCTGCCTCACTTACTTCATCTCCTTCCAATTTGGCAAACTCTTCAATAAGCGCCCTTTGTTGGTTGTTTAGATGGCTGTATAAATAATATAAATTCATTATGAAATGGACAGGTGAAAATCTACTTTCTAAGATGTGAAGACTTTACTTACGTAGGTATTGAAACTCGAAAATGAACATATTGGTCCCCATAGAGATCACGCTTTGATTTGAAAACCTTAATGCCTGTAGAAAGAAGCTTAATGATCCTTGAATTAATTGCATCGCAAGTAACAAGAAACATACAAACCTTTTCCCCTCAGGACTTGCTTCTGACCAGGTTGGGTCCCTGGACGAACCTGCCAATTTTACATAAATGGAGCTGATTTAAACTGATAACCATAATAGGCTCTAACAAACTAAAGGAAACAAATAGCATGATAACTACCTTCAACTTAACATCACCAGATAAGGTTGGCACATTGACTGCTCCTCCTAAAACTGCCTATCAGAACAAAATAAATCGTCAAGTAGCGATACCCCATACTTAAAGGAGCAACACAGAGACATGCCTGAGTCATGCTGATGGGCACGTCGACATGGACATCCGCCCCATCCCTCTGAAAGGTGGGGTCTGGGAGAACCTTTGACATAAATAGAATAAAAAGAACCAAGCTCTTCAGCATATCATAACCTTGCATTAATAATAGACACCCAAACTAACCTCAACTTTTACTGTGAGATCTCCAGGTCGAGTTCCTCGAGCACCACTACTCCCTTCCCCCGTTAACTTTATCTTCATGTCATTTTCAATTCCTACCATAACAAAAAATATCTTTTAACAGGGGAAATTGGTGTGTCAAACAGCAAGTCAGTAATTTGTAAAGATGCAGACATTGGATGCATGCTATGGTACTCTGCTCCCTGTGGTGTGCAAAAGATTGGAAATAATCCCCAGCCATTGAACAACATCTTGACACAAATTTAGCAGGTCAATTCTGCATTGTTATAAACTAACAACTACACATGGATCAATTAATCCCAGCCTGTGTTAAGGAGCATGCTCTAGGTTGTCAAAAAATTAGTGTTCCTCAAACAACTTCCATACATTTGCAAGTCGACTTCTGAATAAACAACCAAGAATGACATGAAACTGCAAATGCATTTCACATTAGACTACATGTGT
This sequence comes from Isoetes engelmannii, assembly GCA_011763485.2. NCBI lineage: Eukaryota > Viridiplantae > Streptophyta > Lycopodiopsida > Isoetales > Isoetaceae > Isoetes > Isoetes engelmannii. The sequence continues at coordinate 2,879 of JAANSK020219310.1, forward strand.
GAGTGCATGTATGAAAAAATACACTTCAGACGTATAATTAACTTCAAGGCAATGAATATACGAACGAAGAAAAAAAACAATAGACACGTGCTCCAAATTATTATCCTTTAAAATTTGTCTCTGTGAGTACCTGCGGGAATCTCTACCTCAACCTCTTTTGATCCAATTACCGTTCCTGTCCCTTGACAAGATTTACAATGTTCCTGCCAAATAAGATTTGTTAGAAACACTATTCTTTGTATCAGAATAAATACAACTGACCTTAACAAACTGGCCAGCTCCTTCACATGCAGTACATGTAGACTCAATAGAGACAAAACCTCTTTGTACATACACCTGCAAAGAGACCCATGAGAAGCCTTATAAAGCAAAACCCAGGAAATTACAAGGACGCACCCTTCCAGTTCCTTTACACAATTTGCAGGGTCGTGCCTTTAGACCTGGAGGTAGACCTGTGCCCGCTGTTAAGATCATATATGATACGTTAGCACGAACTTTGATTGACGGCATCGAATAGTTACATCTCTACAACCATGTCCAAGTGTGTATTTTTTTTGTAAACTTGCATCTTAAAGTTCGAACACGCCTTTTCTTGTTTTGTTCTATAGCTCCTTTGCCATGTGCACGTGCTCTAAATCACGAAGAAATAACCATATTTATTTCCTGATGTTTCTTGGGAACAGAATGATATTGAAATGACGGAAAGCAATTTCTTGAGAGGTCCATCATGTTGAACAACTTAATAGCTGGAAACTGACTATTCAGTCAAAGCTATAGATGACATGACTGAAAACTGACATGAATGTTGCACAGCGTTAAACCTCTGTTAGCCTTCCTACATATCAGCAAAAACCTGTAATCTCTGGAAATAAAGGCTACGTGGAGAAAAGCCTCAAGTTGCACAGCTTTTGGCAGCAAATTCTGCCAGCATAATGTCATGTGGACCAAAATTTACTTCTCATTGTTCTAGGCACCAACAGTGTTTGGAGCGTCAATTGCGGCCATTCATCTTCTACATTATCAAGTACCCAACTGAATTGACCAAAATGGACGAGTTTAATATTTATAGCATAAAAATGTCTCTGGAAGCGTGGTCTCTATATTAGAGCCCACAATTAGCAATACTTGTTTGGGCTGCTACTTTTAAACTTAAGAGATCACTAGGGCCTGAGAATGTCACTCTAAGATATATGTAAGCTGATACAATTTCCACTGGCTGCCCAACGCAATTGATGCATGGCAGACTTCGAATATCATCACTTTCGTTATTAGCATATTTAGCTGCAACTCTTTCCCTTTGCAGTATGCTTACAATGCCAACCCTAGGAAAGAGGATATCTCCATACAGCAGAATGGGATTTGTGCTAGCAAAAACCCTTCTCCGTCAAGTATATTGATGAAGTTTTCTAGCTCATCAATGTAGAATCCAAACAGGGCACCCTGTTGTGCTGTTGCTTAGATCTTTTTCTATTAATTCTGCTCAGGAAACTGCTACAAAGATAAAGAGGTCCACACTGTTCTGCGATATAGCCGATTCTCTGTTACAGCTCTTTCTAAGTTGGTTAGGTCTTAGACTGATAAAGCTCCTACCCATTTCTGGTCCTGAAAGCTCATCAGCTGCAGAAGAGAAAGTGTTCTTCAGATTCCACCAATGCGCCATGCTTTTCTCTTGGCGAGCCTCAATTTGATGTGCCCATGATTAATCTCCTTCGGTTAGGTGAGATATGGATATTTAAATATCCTGGCTATCATGCACTGAAAGGTATCCTTGTATAATTATGTTATACAAAGATGAAATAGCAACCATCATGTCAAGTCTTACAGCTGGTTTTCAACTTACAGACCCTGCCTGTATAAAAATACAATCAACTTGGTCCCTGAGAAGTATGACCTCATAGAAAGTCAATAGCCAGTTGACGTTCTAACTGAGAGATAATACAATAGCATTTCTAACTGTGATGAAACATTCGTACATTGTATCATTAGACAATTTCACTACTTTTTCATCGTTGCAATATATACAAAGGCTTACTGCATGTGTTGCATCTAACATGTGCACGGTACGCAACCTTTCTTGAACAACCATTTACAGCTTCCATAAAGGAAAGCTTTAAGTCTACCTGTATTTAAGACGTTGCTTAGAGCATCATTATTTATAATGGAAAAAAAAAAAAAAAAAAGGGGAAAGAAAACAGTAAGCTATAAGAAAGAATCACCTGTACACCCTTCCCAGTTTTAGCTTCCTTCCCAAACATCTCACCAAAGAGCTGCAATCAATTAAAGCACACTTGTCTCAGGTAAACACAACTCAAGAAAGATGTGGACCATAGCATTTGATATGGAATGAACTTATCTACAAACTTGTAAGGACGAGATAGATACAACTAATATAATGTGTTCATAAATAACAAGAATATTTGGTATTACATCGTCCATTCCACCGCCGAATATATCTCCAAAAATTGTGTCGCCAAACCCATCGAAGCCCGATCCACCAGCATCAGCTCCCGATGCTGCATCTTCAAAAGCAGCAGGACCAACCTAAAAGTTTATTCAGTCATGCTATAGAATTGAATCTTTAGTTTCAGAAAGTAGAAAGAAAGACTTATAGATACCTGATCATACATAGCACGCTTTTCATCATCCTTTAGAACCTGTAAAATATATAAAACTATAAATTAGGTTGGGCTGTATGGCTAATGAGACATAGATAATCTAATCGATGCATCTATCCATTCTTGTTTTCCCCTTCATTCAGTGGAATTCTATATCCCCTTAATGCCTAAAACCTTTTTGAATTTCCTTTTGTACGGCTCAACTTGGGAAGAAATCAACATGCATCCATTGTCTAGTCGTTGCTAATGTGAGCCAAAGGTATCTCACTGCTCCATCATCAAAATGCTAGATAACCTTATGATTAAAATATATATATTAGTCTAAATACATACTAGAGTATTGCATATGCCCCCAGGACATTGTATATGAAATTTACCTTCTTAGACATCTAAAGCCCTTTGAGCAAACAAGAAACGTCATCATTCTGAATCTAAAACATGGAATATGAGCCGTTGGAATTTGAAGAGAGCTCTTTAGTTGTGAAAATGGCAGGACTGAAAGCAGATATGATGCAAATGGAAGTAGACAATCCTAACCAGCAACTTCAGAGCGAAATCTACCTTATATGGCATTGAATAAGAATATCTGAGACCATAAAGGTAAGGATGGTGCTAGCACTATCAGTTTGGAGGCTGAACCTAGGTGAAGGAAATGGATATTATTAGAAACTACCAAGTCTGAGAATTTATCACAAAATCTGTAAGTTCTTTACCTCATATGCTTGTTGTATTTCCTGGAACTTCTGATGCCCTTGCTTGTCATCTTTATTCATGTCTGGATGATGCTTCTTGGCAAGCTGTGGTAAACATAACACAGCAAAAACAATTGGCACATGTTCAAAACAGTAAGAAGACATAAGGCAATCCTACGTACAGCATAGTAGGCCTTCTTAATCTCACTTTGTGTTGCATTTTTATGAACACCAAGAACTTCATAAAAGTCTCGCTTTGCCATGAACCGAGACCCTGATAGCATTTTTAGAACAAGTTAAGAAATTGGTCCTAAACTAAACTGGGAAAACAAGATGGTGCTTCTATCAAGTCAAACCTGTAGTATGGAAACCATGACTCCAGCATTTCACTCCATCGTGTTGCACTCCTATTTAGACAAAAAGGACTTAGGTTAAAGACTAAATAATTTGAAAACAAGTTTTTCTAAGTGGATTCTGCTCGCGGCTAGTGGTATGTGAAATAGGCATATACTGATCTTCATTTATTCGCTTGCTTATCAGATAATGGAGATCTCGTACACAAGCAGTCTTCTACAAACATTAATAACATCTCATCCATCGGTTACTTTGTATCTTGGTTCATTGTCTTCTATTTGTAAAGAACGTTGATGTTCTAATATTTCAAGTTTAAAAGAGTAATGCCAAAATTGCAGGTGTTTACTTGAATGGTCATGCAAATTCTTGATTTTGACATATTATATATACGAAATTAACCAACTATACATCTTCTTTGTCAGAAAATCGATCAGATTCACAAAACAATTAAACGATGAATAAAAGAAAAAAACGAGGTAGTAGATAGAATGACTGCAACAAAATCTGTTTGTCTTGCACTAAAGGAAATTAATGCTTAAAATCATCCCTGCAGATATTACTCATATTCGAAATGCCAATGGCGCCAAATTTCCGTTAAACTAAAAATCCTAGGTTGGATCCCTGACGATCTACAAACAAACAACAATGATTACCTGCAACAAATTCCTTCCATCTAGGCCTTTTCCAGGAAACAGGAACTGGATCATTTTCAGGAAATGGCAGCCGAATTGCATGAAAGGCTCTCATTTTAGTCCATAGATGTGCTCGGGCACGCGAAGCTGCCATGCTTGGGATATTAAGTTGTCCTCATTGGCTGTTTGTTTCAGTATAGTATGCTATGCTACTCTTCTAGTTCGTTTTAGGTTTAGATTTTACGTGAATCTTTTATGTCGTGTAAATTTATTGTGTAGTGTATTCCTACGATATACTCTCCTTTAAAATATTTTAGAATATATATCCTCTGTTTGAGAAAATTAGTTGGTTGCTAGGATTGCATTATTAAAGGATAATGTTGAAGCACGAGCAAATTGAACTTATATGAATATCCACTTATCCCTTCCAAAGATAGATAGATAGATAGATAGATAGATAGATAGATAGATTGATTTTATCGTCCACGGAGATCAAATTGGCCATGGGACCCAAACAATAAAAGGGGCATAGAAGTCCAAAAATACGAAGAAAAGATCATGCAGATTCTAATGGGTAATTTAGAGAAGGTAGAAAATCACCATATTATTGTATAAGTGACAAATCAACAATAAATAGAATTGGTGATAATAATTAGAGAGATTTACTTCTACATCCAATTGGTCTAATTGTGGACCATAATAGTCCATGTCTGCGTATATTCGAATCTTGCATATAGTAATGTTATTTTTAACATCAAATTGGAGATCTATATTGCCAATGAAGGCTTAAATCCATTTTATATAGTCTATCATGAAAGACAAGCTAAGTTTACTATTATGATATCTAAACTACTGCACTCCTAAGCAAGAAACACGTGTACTAAGTTTATAATAGTAAAAAATAAGAAGATTTCTTCATGCGTTTTGCTCTAAGACAAATTAAACTACATATCAAACTTCTATCACATGTTTAATCAATCATGAGTTGAAGAAGAATGTTATCTTGCTTCAAAATATGGCAAGACTAAGTATAAACCTTTGCTTCAAAATATGGCAAGACTAAGTATAAACCAGAAATGGTCCATGTATATTTATAATCTAATCTCGCGTATAATGTGTTATTTTAACATGAAATCCGAGATCTATGTTGCTAAGGAAGGGTCACATTCATAGAAAATATTATTTATCATGAAAGATGAGTTATTTGTACTATTACCTTAACAAAACTTCAATATTATGCAGTAACAACTACTTCTAAATATAAAAATTACATGGTTATTCACTATGCTTAAGTTGATAAAATTGTTTATTATGTATACAGATATAAGTATATAATGTATGGAGTGCATTATTTATTGCCCTTGAAAAGCTTATTATATGAGTTTAGTTAAATCATTTCAGTTTTATTTTTGCCCTAGAATCTGTATCAGAGCTTCTTTAGTAAAAATTGAGATCAATATAACTTGTAAACACTTTAAAAAGTTATTAGACTATAGCTCTTAGAGTTGATAATTTATGGCCACAAGTTTTACGTCAAAACTGTTATAGTAAAGGAGAAATAATTCACAACCTCGAACAACTTCTTTTTAACTAAATATGGTTTTATGACTTCATATAATATCATCTAATAGCAGCAAAACATGAAATCATGCATATCAATATGTTCCCTGAGCGCTTTCCCTGAGCGCCGCCTTCCCTGAGCGCTTGGGCGCCTGGCCCTTGGGCCTGATGGATGCGCTTGTTTTCTGGCTTCAGCGGGTGGAGGTTCAGCGTATGCACAAGCCCGCACCAGTCCTCAGCACCTGGCTGTGAAGAGGTTACGGTTCAGGGAGCGTGTGGTGAAGGTATGCTGGTTGCTTTTTGCAACGATATGGATCTGTGGTGATTATGATTATGTTTTTATTTCGTTTGTTTGTTTGTAAGGACTTCGGTCCCTGTTCTGATTAAGGACTTCGGTCCCCCTTGTACTATACCATCTCATAGGCCTCTGGCCTCCGTGGACGTTAAAATTTACTTCCTTCCTTCCTTCTATCATAAAATGTCAATTACGGTTTTAGAAAGGTTTGGACCTCTTTATGCTAAAAATTCTGAAGAATGCAGTTCTGGCCTAGTGGAAAAACTGATGAATTCTATTAGGTTTAGATAATCACCACAACATATAAGTACTTTTACTAGTCATAAAATCCTTCATGGTCATATCGAGTGAATGGAAATTTCTATTGTTAGATATATGGGTTGAAGTGGTAGACAGTATGCTGGACCAGTTCTGGTTGATGAACCCAGAATAGTTCTAGTAACAACTAATATTAATGCTTAATGCAATTTTTTCTGGATCCAATTCATCTCACATGCACTTTTATTCCCCTTCTAGCACCATGTTGCAATGCGTGAAGGACTTTTAAGGTCATCGATCCTCTGATTATTGTCTACTCTAGCCATTCCTAATCACACTAACATTGATGGTTAATTCTAGGAAGGGACTCGCAATGAACACAGAAAATCATGGCGATAAGGAATGCTGCTGTGAGAAGACGCCGATAAGCAGCGAAGTGAACAGATGATCTATATATAGATGGCTCGTCCCTTCCTAGAATCCCAATCCGATGGCTCGGATCGATTGCATACTAAGTTGCAATACAAACATAGCTATGTAAGATTGTTTTAGATATATTTTGATTTTATGGTCTTGAAATGAGCTGCTTAGTGACAAAGTTGTTGTTACAACTGTAACTTCAACATTATTGCTAGGATCAAAACTACAATAAGCTAAATGACATGGCATGCATTGCTCCACATTCATCAATTCTCTGGGTAGGCATGTCAACCATCAAAGAATTATTCGTGCGCATAAAATATCTCCATGAAACTATCTTCGTTAAAGGTTATTTTTCATTGCTACATGGTTGTATGCAAATGCATACTAAATCCATGTTATTACATAAACCACCCAACAATTTCTTACATAATGATTCAAAATATTAAACCTCAAAAGATTTTTATGCAAATGCTAAGCGAACACAATTTTCATGTTCTTGGATATCCTTTACATGTTGGGATATCTTTTATAAGTCGCCAACTTAAGCCCATTGCCATATTAATGCCTAACGGAATTCTTCTTTCCCTTCATTCAATTCATCTCACATCCACTTCTAATTCCACTTCTAGCACCATGTTGCAATGCATGAAGGACTTTTAAAGTCATCGATTTTGGTAACACATCAAACACTTATTTTTTAGGATAATCTCATAGCGATTTCCAATATTTGTAATTCCCAGGAATCCCATTAGCATTAGTTGGTGCATGAATTAACTAGACCTAACAAATTATTATCTTTGCGGCAATTGTAAGTTTTTAAAACAACTAGGGTATGTTCTTCAAATCCACTTCCCTTACTTCCAAGAAGATGATATATTTGGAAGCAACAACAATTTCTATCACATAACTGATGATGTATTGCTTACAAGACAACTCAACATATTTTTTCTCCCAAATATGAGTACTTCTTTTGTTGCAACAACAGCAATCTTCGTTCCTTTCTTTCTCTAAGTATCTTGCCAATTCCAATGTTTGAGTTCTTATGCTACTTCATGATTCTCTGGGGTTCTGGAGATAGTATTTAAGCAGTTATCATACACAAAGCTTTTTGCTTGACGACTGATATTAGTTTGCAAGCATCGAGGGCTTTTTTTTAGGGCATGGGGATTAGTCAAGCTTCTTTCCTCCAGGTTAGATTGGGACTTCACGATTTGTGTTTTTGGAGCAGTCCGTTTCATTTGATAGCGTGAAGACCTAAGCACAAGAGAAGTCTTGGTATTTGCAGCTTAGGATGGAATGGCGGATTGAGGCCATCATGGTGAATTTGAGCATATTAGATGCGTTATCATTGCGGAAGAAGTCTTTCTGATGAACTCTTTTAAGCAATATGTGATCATCATGTGGCGAGCTTTGCAGCACCGTATTTGTGGGAATATTGACAAGCAGGGTCTGGCTTGAAAAGATGAGGAGAATATGTCCAGGTTAATGTTACTCTTCGAGGTTTACGGCACTGGAAGAAACTTGCATGTTACATTGTCAAGTTAGGGGCAGATTCCCCTTCTAGGGATAACAATGATCTCTAATACATTAGCTGATATGATTATTTTATGAGGACCTTTTACATCATTTGTTGTGAAAGAAGGGTCCTCATATAATAAGTATTATTATATCAATAAAGTTCCTTTCGAAAATGGACTAAGAACCGTGCAGAAAGATGCTTGTGGCAGAACAAATGGTGTTAACTCCTAATTTCATCTAGAGCTTTTTTAAATGTACATTTATTTTGATATACGTTCATCCCTTTACAAGGAAGACAAATTGTAATGCAGGCAACTGAATTGGAAGAGGAGCCATATCCACCGCTAGAGGAACTTACTTTGCAAATCATGACATTAAACCTTGAGAGGCTACGAAGACCAAAAAGCCGGCTAGTACACTTGAAGAGCAAAGTTCAAAAGCTCATCTTGTCGAAGTTAGAATAGATGAAGAGTTTTTTGTTAAGACAATACATTAAGCCTTTGCATTGGATTCTAAGAGATTCCAATAATGTAGAAACCAGTGGCAGCAATAATAAGCATGAACATTGATATGACATAGTTCTTTCCTTCTGTTAAAACCTGCCTCGGGAGCATGTCCTTCGTCTTCTGAGGCCCAAGCTCAGGAGTGTGAATCCTTGAGATTAATGCTTAATACTCTACAACATTCATTCCCCTAACTTTTTAGTCTGAAATTTGGAGATGTCTTCATCGGAGGCGGTTGGAGGGGAAACGTTGGAAGAATGATATCGTCTTCGTAAGAAATGAGGTTACGAGCATTAAGCTTGTGACTGCTGTAGCTTTCTTAAGAACCCAATTGTCCGCATACCTAATTTAGTTCTATATTGAAGTTTGGTCCAGCTGTAAGTATAGCATGAATATGCATTTCTTTGTATCTATATGAAGACTAATATTTCATGTAGTGAAACAATGGTTTTGTTATCATGGTTCAATTCCATAAGTTCTTGTCTTGTCATATCATTTTTGTGGTGCCATGTGAGAAAATGTGTCTTCATGACTCTTTCATAACCCGTTCAACATTGTTGTGTTGTTGCAAAAAGGATACAACTGACATTGTAGTGGCTGACGAAATCATTCTTTCTAACGAGGCATTAGTTAGAGATAGTATAAATGATGGCATTCCATGTTCTTCTACAAAAAATAATGTTGTTTCATATTGCATGATCCTTCTTCTAAATTGTTCCATTGCAACATTTGACTTAGAATAGAGCTCATCTTTTACAAAGAATGTTTTCCATGTTGTAATGGCCCTTATTGTGGTTAACAACAATGTAAACCATGCAACACAGATTCGAAGGGGCCGGTGAAAATTTTAGTACAACTTCCACACAATTTCTATACAATTTTCATACAATGTCCGTACAAGTATATCATATGTAACCACAAAGGGCATACGTCACATTAAAAAATAGAACCATTGAATTAAACCCCCCAGACCCCCCAATTGTTTATGTTGATATTCGCGCAGGGCGTCCAGCGATTGGCGAGGAGCATCAAACATATATGCACACATTTATATATATTGCACATCACAACCATTGGTTTCATGTCGTAGTTGGAACTGACAGTTGACTAAAATTACTAAAAGTGAGTCGCGCTTACTGATGGCCAAGATTGCCCAAAATCAACATCCAACGGTCGGAGCCAACCGCTCTTTCTTCAGAGACGGTAGTTTTGATGCTGTTGCTCCGGTAGATGTTAATGATAATGCTACTTCCTACATCTACAAAGCTCATATGTTTGGCTTTTATCCAGATGGCGCTTTTTCCCTTTTTTCCCTTGGGTTTTGTTCCTCTAGGATGAAGACAAAACACTCATTCATGATTACATAATCAAATATTGTCTTTGGGCTTGGTTCAAAACGTGGCACCAAGAAATGAATCTGTAGAACCTTATCGACACGTGTTGGAACTGCATCAATCTCTTCTTCTGGCTTGAAAGTAATGAGATCCTTTGTGAACTCAACCAGATAATCACAGGCACACAAAAAGGAAAGAAAGGTAACATTGGCTGCCTTTAATCCATGAAACTATGTCCTAAGTTGGCAATTTTCTAAGGATGTTGATGGCATCCAAAATGCTTCCACATTTCACATACATTCCAATAAGAGTCAACAAACATATCTGACATAAAACGAGAGTTTGTCATATGGTCATGAATTTTTTTCCGACCACCTTTTCCCTATAAGCCTGTGTTACTGCTAGTTTTATAAGTGCTGGGCAACTTTGGAACAATCACACAAACGTTATGCATGTTAATCAAGGACGTGTTATCACAATAATTAGGTTGTGTTATGCAGCTACAGATTATGGCTTAGGAACTCTACAACAATTATGTACGACATAGGTTTTGATGTTGCCAGGGTAGAGGGCAAGGGCATTGCCTGAGCCCTTTGCCGAAGCTGGCAGCACTGCCGAAACATTTTTGCTCCCGAGCCCTTTGCCGAAGTTGGTGGCACCGCCGAAACATTTCCGCCATGCAATGGCCCGAGGCATAGAAATTGTGGAACGTGAATATCATTTTGTACAGGCCAAATGTGGGGTGGAGCAAATTACGCCCCATAGTATGTGCTGTAATTTGCTGTAATTTAAGGTAAATGATATTTACTTATATGCTTCCTCAATTATATCTCACATTTATGCTATGAAATGAGCTCCCCTTCGTTTGAATGGGCCTATATTTACCTTGGATTTGGATTTGAACTAAAAAAATTTCAGGAATTTATCGTTCAAATGCATGGTATTGTCAAATTATGGGCATCTAGATCAAAAGTTAGAATACTCTTCCAAAAAGATGCACACATAGTTTTAATAGAATCCATCACGCATATTGAAAGTTTGCAATATTTTGCATCACTACTTGAACTTGCAATATTTTGCATCACTATTTGACAAGAATATGGTGCAAAAAGACAAATTAAGTGTTTGATAAATAAAGCTATGAAAGTTATTCAAATTTTAAGTAAGACTAACAAAAAAAAAAACACGCATGTGTACACGGCATCCGCCATGCTAGCTCCTGAAGGGAAGATGCAGGCGTTGGATAGGATGGTCCGAAACT
>JAANSK020219420.1:0-14320 GCA_011763485.2 Isoetes engelmannii
AATGGGTCATGCTTGCTAGCTTAAGGTTAGTCAAGTGAGTCATGCTTGCTAGCTCAAAATTCTCAAAATAGCTCGAATTTGTCAAATTAATGAATTGGTGCTTGTAAGAGACATGATCTACCTTACACGAGAATTTGGATTCCCAAGTTTCAAGATTGGTTGAGAATGAGGATTTTGATAAAGGATGGACACTGAATCATGGATAAAGTATAATCATCTTCACACTGGCCCCGGGGGTGACAATGTTCCAGCAGCAAACAAGGCAAGTCTCCAACTTACGGGACATGGATGTCAGATTTGCCATTGCATGGAGGGAGGAAATGCACAAGGTGAAGTCCACATCTTCCATTCTTTGTTCCATAAGTTTTTTTTTTTTTTTTTTTTTTTTGCTATGTTTTTCCAAATTGTAAGCTTGACCTTCTTTGCAATTTGTTTGCAGATTGCTTATTTGCTTGCTATCCAGTTTGCTTATTTGCAGATTGCTTGTTTGCTTGATTGATTAGTTGTGAGTATATTGTTTTTTTAGATTGCTTATTACTTGTATGTGATGTGTATATGTCGAACAATACACTTGGCTTTATTAAGCATGGACCAGAGCCACATCTTGAGTCTATTCATGCCACTGGACCTGCTTCAATTAGGCCATGGTCTGATGCATGAGATCCATATGACTCGGACGAGACAATTAATAAAAGCCACACCCTGATTATGGACAAGTAAACAACTGCAAGCCTTTATACGAATTTGTAAAATTATTATTGCCAGCCTCTACTGGTCACTTGTTTGTAAAATTGAATTGAGCATAAATTAGTAGTGAAGAAATTTGTCATCAAAGGAGAGTCTTGCACCATGTTTGTATTCTATTTTAAAAAGTGTTTGTCTTAAAAAAACAATAATGTGTTTATATAAAATTTGGGATTTCAATCTCCAGGTCAAGATAGGGTCGTGAACGAGAAAAAAGGGGAGATTGTGGTAGGAGATGACACAGCAGCAGGGAACAGCCGAAGATCAGTCCTCTTTTTGAAGGAACATGTTTCCACCCTTGAACACAACCACTTGAACCTGGCAATGGATAGAGACACCTTCCAAGCCACATTGGAGGCTATCAGCCACCTCCATGGAGCAGGTGACGAATAGTGTCGGACACTGTCTTGTCATTGTGCTATGTAACAAGCACATTTTGAAAGACGATGTGGCTAGCAGGCAGCATGATTGTAGAAGCGGAGGCATCTATCGAGCTAGAGCCAGTGCAAGACAGCTCAGCTGGTGATCCGAAGGAAGGGATCCTCCAGAATCACCCAGACAACAATAAACAATTGTTCATCGATGTATCCGGGTGAACGTCCTTGTGAGCAGGATTAAGCCGGGTGTGAGCCCTCTTTGCCCTTGTTGTGGCCTTCATCAGGAGTCTGTGGAGCATTGTCTAGTCTTGTGCCCTCATTTGCATGTTGCTTGGGATTGGGTTAAGGCCCTGTTTTAGGTCAAGATGACTAGTCAGCAGCTGCTTCTTCATTTGTATCCTGCTTCTTGGTCCTCCCTGAGGAAGCAGGCTTTGCATTTGTGCGTGGTATGGTTGGTGTGGTTGATCTGGAAATGACGCCGTTTGTGGATTTTTCAGGGTGTCCAACAGCCTTTGGCCTCCCTTGTTCCCCGACTCAGGTATAAGTTATTCCAGAGTTTTCTGTTGTTTTCTGGATCATTAGAGCGAAAGTTCTCTATTTGGCGAGATATTTTGGGTATTGTGAATGGGAATGGTGGGTTTGTACATATTTAGTGATGTAGTTCTTTGATGGAGTGAGCTTGTTATTGGGTGTTGATGTATCTCTGTCCCGTAGGGGCAGCTCTTCTTTCCTCGTCACTCATTTTGTAACATTATCATTCTTTTAATACATTTGTAACTCAGTTCTTCAAAAAAAAAAACATAAAAAAAACAATTGTTTTTTCCCACGTCCTTCAGTTGTGCACTCCATTTCCCTGCTGCAGACAGAAAAAGAAGATTAGCCAAGCTACAAATGTATAAATTAAAGCACAATAAAAAAAAGCGCAGGCGTTGATTCGAAACGTGGCACTTCAATCAACCTCCGTGGATTCTACATGATTAGAACCTCTAGATTGCTTAAGGCAACCAACCTTGGTGCAAAATTTACAACAAAAGATCAATTATTCTAGGTTCCCCAAAGAAAAATGAGCCAGTTGCACTTAGACATGAGTATCGCGAGATGTACTGATCCTTTTCAAATGATTCTTGAAGTAGCAATCAAGGAAAAGTTGTCATCGGATGTGCGCAAAACCTTGTCTCAATTTGGAACTGGGATGATTGAGAAAATCGGGTTCAATGTTGGCGAAAAATTTGGCCAATGCACTTCCCTGAGACAAAATAAGGTCTGCACCTCAAATGATGATATCTCTAGAGTTACCAAATCTTTTTGGCTGATTCTTGGATTGACTATCAGAAAAAAAGTTGTAGGATCATGTGGGAAAAAACTTGGTCTGATTCGGAACTGGGACGGTGGAGAAACACGGAGGAATCATTATTAGGACAATTGTTGACTATGTGTACAACTAGTACCTCCAAGAAATAATCCAACTGAATGAAAAGGAGTAATCTAACAAGTCTGGCCAACTTATTATGATGACATTAATTCAAGTGGTGGGAGTATTTCAACAGTTTAATAGCAAAGAAAGGGGGTATCTCTAGAATATAAAATGGAATAATATACGTAGGTACATCTAAAATAAGAAGGATAACTCATTGCATTGTTTTGTGCGACAAGTCATGACTACGAAACCTTATGGGTTAGAGTTATTCTACTAAATTCAACAACCTATAGCCAAATGAATATATATATTAGATATGATGGAGGCATCCATCATAAAAGGCACGTAAGTACATATAATTTCTTAAGGTGGGGAGAATAGCTATGATGTTTGTACAACGTCATTGAAGGGGCAAGACCATTTTCATTGAAAAGAAAGCAGGGGATCAATCTTATGAGTGAACCCACCTGCACCTTAGGGATTGAGTCACCATCAAATTAGTCGATGATGGCTTGATAGGTGAATGCGTTCTAGCATTGGACGTGTGTGAGCCAAGGTGGGGAGAGTGCATTTATATGGTTAATTGTCATAGGATGCATGATAGGAAAAGCACCTGCGCCAGTGGCCATGATAGAAACTTTGCCATCCCTCACGCCGTCTCTTAGCTAAATTAATTTAGGGAGGTGGATCCTTTACACCACATTAGTATAATCTAGGTACATTATCATAGAATGCAATTGCAAGCACACCACACCAGCAGTAGTGTTCCAAGCATTAATATATCTAAATTCATAAATTCAGATAATTAAAAAATTAATGTCTTGTTTATATATGTTGGTTGAGATATGGTAATTATGAAACATAATGTTACTTGTGAGGATGTAATTTGCTCTAAGGATATGTAAATGACCTTTAAGGTCCTTGTAAATAGGAATCAATAAATTATTTTATTCTATACATAGAAATTGTAAGTCTATCTCATAAGGTTGATGCGTTTCTACTGAAGTGAAGAACAAGAGTCACATGTCTAATTATTATATATGAAGCTATAAAAATCCTAGCTAAGTGATATGGAAAATATTATTATAGGTATCCCTTTGATAATTGTACTAAGGCATATCATAACGGCCTTAAAGTTTTCTTAGAACCTTGATGTTTGGGGTCTGGGTACGGGATCTCCTGCAAGACATCCTTCTGTGAGGACCCTGAAGCCAAACAGGAAGATCCTGATACTAACTGTCACGCGGGATTTGGCAAAAGAGAACTAATATGAAGAACAAAAGAGAACTAAACAAACGAAGAGAAACAATGGCAAAATATGAATCTCTTGATAGAACAAAATGAGATACAAAGGGATCTCGCTCAAGGCTGAGACCTAAAAAAAGAGAGCGGCAAAACTTTGTCTAACTTGTCTAACCTTCTAGTCTAAAACATCTGCTATATATAGTACAATGACCTAGGGCTCATAATGGAAGTCGGCTAACCGCTCCATGATCTCTGCTGACAGACAGAATAATATATATAACTTCAAGGGGTGGTGCCATAACGGCCAAAAATCTCTCACGGTGGCATGGCGCTCACTGCTTCCTCTTTGCAGCTTTGGACGTGCCTCCCATCTCTTGCGTGCCGCCATGCGTGCTGCCTGACTTGGGCGTGGCTGACGTGCCTTCTGCATCTTTATCTCTTCCTGCACGTTTGTATTTTAGGAATAGTCCTGTATCTGGGAACACAGGAATAACACTCCCCCCAAACCAAAACACACTTGTCCTGGAGAAAAGCAGGCATGAGCTCGTCTGGAGGAAAATTTTCCAGATCCTTCTGATCATCCACATTGCTGTGTGGCCGAGAATTGCGGAAGTATTCAGTGGACATAGTGCCCTTGGTGACAATGGCCTCTGGAGTGTAGTGAGCAAGAGCCTTAGTAGCATTCAAGAGGAAGTTGGAAATAATCATCTCTGAAAAACCATGATGCATAAGAGGCGAGATGAAGTGACACTCATGAAGTAAGGAAACCTCCAAACCCAAAGCATACACGCTGGCGTTGGGATTGCAAAATGCAATGGTGCATTTATGGGCTAAGGTGTTGCGGAGGAGATCCTTAAGAACACAACAGAATCCAGCTTGACGATGCACAGAAGGGTCAGGTGTTTGCCGTGCCCGAGTGATGAACTAGTCTAGACCCCAACTAGTATTAGTAGGGGTTTTCCAAGTATGTTCATTAGGAATGTAGATCCAATTGCATGTGTTATCAAGTGTTTCTCCTTCCTGCCATGCAAAATGGTGTACAAACCGGGGATCTCAACGAAGATCAGTGATGATTTATGCGGGTGTAGAAGTGGCAACAACACAACTAAAACAATAGGAAGTGGCATCTATTCTCGAAGGACATGACAAAGATTTTGGATGGTGGGTGAACTTAAGAGAATTTTGATTTTTGCAGGTTCTTCTTTAATTCCAAGGGCACATGCACTAACGGATTAGCAGGATCGACTAGAGCTGCTTCCGTAGGAAAGGAAGCGGAGACTTCATTCAATAACTCAACTTCAGCTACACTATTAGGATAAGTGCTCTTACGAGTAGCAGGTGACGAAGAACTGGGTTCGGCCAGACGTTGTTGGGCATGGATGATGGCGTGAACATTAGCCAGCGTGCGTCCTTCAGCAGCTTGCATAAGCTTAAGGATACTTTGACGGACCTTGGGCATAACACAGGGCATAAATTTTTCCAAATCAGGAGCAAAATGGACAGACTTGGTAGCTGGAACAACATCAACAGCAAAAGCCTGTTGTGTATCCTGGAGACCAAGGCGGGCATGTACCATGTGCCTGGCGGGAAACAATGCCAATCTAATTGGAAGACTGCAAAGGTGGATGCATTGTAAATTTCTTCTTGGGCCTGTTGATCCAAGGGCGCCTGAACCTGAGCTTGCTGAGGCTGTCGTTGCCGTGATGCGGCCCTTGGTGGCCTACTAAACTGAGAGCGTGGTCCTTGTTTGCCATTGGCAACCTAGAGTTGATATGCAATAAGCCGAACAGACGCAGTCTGGTTGGTGCTAGGAAGCTGAACTTGTACTTGAGGAAGTTGAGGACACATAGAAGTCATGTGACCCCAATCATGACAATGATCTGGACCTTGGCATGATCAAAGGGCTGGCATGAAGACTGGCCCTGTGATTTTTTATTCTGTTGTTGTTGTGGGTGCTGATATTGTTGTGGCGTGGCTTGGACCCGAAAGACCATCTTCTGTCTGAGAGGCATGGGATGGGCCCGCGTGCATTCCTCTATGGCGTGATTAGCCATGTTACAACATTTATAAGGAGGTCCATTGGAAGAGTTACACTCATTGGCTAAATGGCCTTGATACTTGCAGATATGACACCAAATTTGGCTGCGTTGTTGCGGATTCGCTTGTTGTGGTTGGACCGAATTTTGAGGGACCAAAACCTGCCGCATGAAGGGAAGATTGGTAATAGGAACACTACGAATGGACACATTGACAGAGTGATTGACAAGATCAATGGCCTGCTTCACAGAAGTAGGGCGCAAGTACTCTGTCATGATACTAATAGACGGAGGGAGTCCTTGGAGAAACCAAACAAGGATATGACTTTTGGTAGGATACTCCCTATGTTTGTTGACTAAGATAAGCATACGGTCAGCAAAATCCCGTACAAACTCAATGGGTTGCTGACGGAGATCATTGAGTTCCTTTAACAACTATCGTTCATCAGCAAGAGAACCACAATGTTCCAAAAAAGCAGTCTTCATGTCATTCCAATTTTGTTTCTAATGGCTCTTATTGGACATGAGCCATTGATGTGGTGCTCCACGCAGTGTGTTCGAAAAAATGTGAAACTTGATCTGCGGCTGAGCGTGTCCATTGAGCATGGCCAAAGCTTCAAATTCTTCCATATGAGCTTCGAAACTTTGATCAGAAATAGGTTTTCCTCTAGCGCTACAAAAAATGGGGTAGTTGAGTTTGATAATCAATCCAACAGAGGTCGTGGAGACTGTGGGAAGTCAACGGAGGACCCGTTGCACAAGTGGTGGTTCGTAACAATGGCTAACTAACCAAGAGAAGCTGATGGTAATTGGAAGGTCCAGTGGGAAAAACCTATGGCAAAGAATATGTGAGGAAATAGAATACTCGTGGAAATGGAAGAGGGCAAGCGTTTAGGCTAAGCAGGTTCACTGAGGGGATTTCCTTCCTCATCCAAGATGACATTCCTCACATTGTAAACATTGAGGGGTGGATTGAAAGATGCTGAAGTCTGAAAGGTAGTAACATACTCATGACCAAAAGAAACTTGAGGATAACCGATAACATGTTGCAGAGATGTGGTCTGCGATGGCAGAGGAGTCTGCTGGGGGGAGATATGAAAATAAGTGCTCTCAGGAGTCTGAAAGTATTGACGAGGCGGCTGAGAGCAGTTATGACAGTGGGTGGAGAGGTCGGGCATGAGAAGACCCTTGGTGTAGGGGGCGCAGAATGAGCACGCGATCTGGGACGTCCACCTTCAATGTCATAGTCATAAAGAAATGGATCTCGAGCAGCCTCCCTGCACTGTTGTCTATCAAGGCGTGCAACAGCTTGCTCAAGAAGTTCCTCCTGGGTGAAAGACCTAGCTACCATGCTGGAGAAAAAAGAACTTAGACCCGGCAATCAGCAACAGTGTTTGGGGTCTGGGTCCAGGATCTCCTGCAAGACAACCCTCTGTGAGGACCCTGAAGCCAAACAGGAAGACCTGATGCTAAGTGTCCCCTCCTGCAAGACAGCCCTCTGTGAGGACCCTGAAGACCTGATGCTAAGTGTCACGCGGATTTGACAAAAGAGAACTAATATGAAAAACAGAAGAGAACTGAACAAAAGAAGAGAAACAATGGCAAAATATGAATCTCTTGATATAATAAAATGAGATACAACGGGGATCTCGCCCAAGGCAGACCTGAAACAAGAGAGCGACAAAACTTCGTCTAACTTGTTTAACCTTCTAACCTAAAACATTTGCTATATAGTACAACAGCCTTGGGGCTATAATGGGAGTCGGCTAACCGCTCCATGATGTCTGCTAATAGACAGAATAATCTCCACAACTTCTGTAAGCTTTTCAGATCAATGAAATAAGAATCCCACAAAATACTTCTTAACTTTCCATTGACAAGAAATACTTTATCCACACACAACTAGAATTAAAATGATGTCTACCAAGTGCTCATTACTAACGACTTCAATCTCATCAATGTGACACTCCTCATAGCTTAAGCAAACATTCTTCATTACCACAAATGACCCTTTTCAATGGTTCACAATAAGAACTTATTTAACCAAACATTTAGACCATATAAATATCGATTCAAACCATTACTGTATCTTTATTACTGTAGCAATGATATGCGTTCCCAAATACCTGCAACTAGGTCGAACTTCAATATCAGATCAATCGATCCATTGTTAACTATACAGCTTAGTTATTTATGCATTCAGTTCCTGCATAGATGCCTCACCGTTTGCTACCATTTCTATCTTTGTAATCGAACCTGGCTCATCAGGATTTGACCGAGCATTTGGGCGCCATTTTGCTCCTATTTCATTCGACCGAAATCAACCCAAGTCTGCTCTCTCTACCTCGACCTCTAGCATCATCAGCAGTCTTAGGTGTTGAACAAGTAGAGGCATAGTGACCTCTACCACCACAATGGTAACAGGTTATCTCCTTTGTCAGGTTGGGGCAGTTTAACTTGATGTGTCCCAGCTAGTTGCAATGAAAACAGGGTCCTACTCTTCCACCTTGACGATTTTCTGATTTGCCTTTTCCCTTAGTTAAGAGAACTTGAGCAGCATCATCATCTTCCATCACTCTATTCTGCTCAAGTTCAGTCTTGAGCATTCTCTCAGCCTCCATCCTTGTTTTGCAATGGTCCTAATAAATATTGCTATGTTTCCAAGATTGATTATTGCCCTAGAGATGGCTAGGACCTGCTGTTGTTGTGAATATGACACTCCTGCAGCCTCAAGATCAGCTATTATATTATCATCCTTAGCTCATTTTCAAGTATATCTATTTGAGAAGAAGTCTTCTCCTCATATGTTAAGAGCATATAATTCCACATCTGTTTTGGAGTCATACCTTTTAGCTTCAACACAATGCTTGAACTCACTTTGCTTATTATGATTCTTTGTGCTTCTCGAATCTTGGCCTTGTTTTCAACTGGACTAGTAACTCTGGTCTGCATTACTTCATCTTCATTTGAAGAACTACCTTCTGAGGTACCTGCTACACTTCTCCTTCTAACACTCAGCAAACTGGTTTCTCCTTCGGCAGGCTCAATGAGCTCCCAAAGGTCCTCCACTTCTAATACATGCTTGATCTTCTCCATCCATACTTGGAAGCCTGAATCCCCCTTGAACACCTCTATTGCACTCAGCAATCCTGCATCGAATCTGGTAGACATATTGGCTCTGATACCACTGTAGGCTTTTCAGATCAATGAAATAAGAATCCCACAAAATACTTCTTAACTTTCCATTGACAAGAAATACTTTATCCACACACAACTAGAATTTAAATGATGTCTACCAAGTGCTCATTACTAACAACTTCAATCTCATCAACATGACACTCCTCATAGCTTAAGCAAACATTCTTCATTACCACAAACAACCCTTTTCAATGGTTGACAATCAGAACTTATTTAACCAAACATTTAGACCATATAAATATCGACTCAAACCATTACTGTATCTTTATTACTGTAGCAATGATCTGCGTTCCCAAATACACATGCATAGGATATGTCAATATATTACACATGCATGCCACCTAGATAGCTAACATGTTAATATATTGTAAGGAGTTGCTCCATGGAGATATAAATACATTAACATCTATTTATTCCATGCAACCATTAGGAACCATTATATTATATGTGATAGTATAATATAACTCATGAGCCATTTCTATTACACATAGGTGCCAATATTTTGCAACATGTTAATATAACATGTCAGTTGCACTTGATCCCATAAATCCAATAACATTCTATTATGACTGTTAATGGCCTGGGTTCGTGCAGACCAAGGTGAGCAGATTCACTACAAGTAGTGATCTTCTGAGCCCAAAAGGATCTTCCTAAGAGGACTATCATGCAGGAATTTCAAAGAAATTTAAGTAAAGATTGCAACACAATAATCAAGAAACTCATAACACTGGATAAGATTTAGAGAATGAAACAACTTTTGAAAGGTAATGAAAACGTTTGTATTTTACTCCAAATAAGCAACTTTTACAATAGATCATAAGATCATTTACAAGATGGATACAAAGGCAATTCCTGTCCAAGACATGCAGAACTTGATCAAAAAGTTATGTTTGTCGCAATTAAGGGCGCTCGAACAAAACTTCTGGTTGCTTGGTCGGTCTGTGACGTGTCTTCTTATAGGAGGAATGCATGTCGCCTCATGATTCAACAAATTTGTACGGGAGAATATTGTACTTTGGTAGATCTGAACCTCCCACTAACTGTCATGATGCAAGATCAGTACTTGATATCTTCTATCTGTGGGAAAGATCGTGGCGTCTGTCGTGGCACAATCCGTGGACACTTATGTTACTTCTTCCGTGGCAGGCACCGTTGCATCTTCTGTAGCTACTTCATCCATGGCCCTCTCCGTTACTCTTTTCATGGCTGACTTTGTGCTGCTTTTCGTGGAGGCAGCCATTACAGGGTTCTTCGCATTTACGTCTTTCTAGATGAGGAGCCCGTGCCTTGGTACCCTTTGTATAACATTGACGAGGTGCCAATATTAACACCCACCGCCAGCAAAACAAAGCCTAGTGTGTTTAGTAATTGTGGGATTTCCTCCGGCGATGGCCAGGTTCTCTGTGAGAGTCGGTCAGCATGTTTCTCCTCCATGTGAGGACGGATTTTGCATTTATAAAAAAGTGCAGCCCAATTGATAGGAACAGGAGAATAAGCATCCAGGACTATGGTGCAGAACATATTTTTGTTAAACTGAGTATTGCGGAGAGGCTGTCCATCAAATTTCCTCTAGATGAGGTAGCCAAGTTGTCGCAGAGGTTGAGGTAAGATGTTGAAACTCTGACCCCAAAAGACGATGAACCATAGGTGGAAACATCTTGTTGGGCGATGACACCAGGAGAAAGAGCATCATCTGGTGTAACTGAAAACTGAAATGCCTTATTGACCAAGGCCTCTATGATTCTGATTGTCTGATTACAGTATTGCCCAGGGCACGATAGTATTTGCTGAACTCCTGAAGTTGGGCCTCTTGTAGTGGAGGCCACTTGAGGCAGTTAAACTCTAAGAGTCTAGCCTCTTGAAAATGCAGCACGTCCTTCGGTGAAAGATCCTGCAAAGTTTGGAGTTCGGTGCTATGGTAAAACTCCACCGAAAGATCATTCAAGACATTGCTAGAACTGGCCATGTTAATCGCTGGTGCAAGGAGAGAATGGAGATGAGAGATTAGTGCGGAAGCCAGAATTGAAAAGGGGGAGGAGCGAAGTGAGGACAAAACTCTAAGGGTTGCATTTATATGATATGAAGAGTCGCATTAATGATGGGCGTCTGTCCGTGCGAAGGATGGGGTGGCAAAAAAGGAGTAGAGACACGTTAGAAGTAATGATGGTCTGAGGTGGAAAAAGTAATGGGAAACGGATTTGTGGCAGAAAAAAATTGAAATGCTGAGGTGGAAAAGGTGACATCACTGGTGCAAGGAGAGAATGGAGATGAGAGATTAGTGCGGAAGCCAGAATTGAAAAGGGAGAGGAGCGAAGTGAGGACAAAACTCTAAGGGTTGCATTTATATGATATGAAGAGTCGCATTAATGATGGGCGTCTGTCCGTGCGAAGGATGGGGTGGCAAAAAAGGAGTAGAGACACGTTAGAAGTAATGATGGTCTGAGGTGGAAAAAGTAATGGGAAACGGATTTGTGGCAGAAAAATTTGAAATGCTGAGGTGGAAAAGGTGACATCAACAAAAAATCGTACAGGAAAAATTCGTGAGGAAAATCGTGAAAATTGTCGTGAACAGAACTGTATTGAAAATCGTGCAACATATCCGTGGAAAAAATCGTAACCAATTCCGTGGACCAAGTCGTGGAAAAAGTCGGGAACAAAATCATGGGAGCAGAGAGAACACGAAAAACCAGTGGTATTCAAAAACTGGAAAAATAGAACATGGAGAAGAATATGTACAAAGAAAATACAAAAGGGTTTTTGATGATATTATGGAGGATCATAAGAAGAAGTCGCAGGAGGTGATGGAGAAAGAGGATGAGCAGACGGAGTGACTAAAGAAGGAACAGAGGAATATCAGGCAAAGATTTTACTGGGGATGAAGGATGGTAGGAGCAGAGGAAAAACCCATTGATACGAAAGGGTATATTTGTGTCATCTGACTCTTGAAGCTGATATACCCCTAGATGTGGATTTGCAATGATTCTGAAAGGACCAAGCCAGTGGAATTTCAATTTACCAAGGTGGATCTCGGTAGTGGGAATCGAAGAGCAGCACCTGGTCACCAATATGAAACAGCTCGGAGTTTATTGTCGTGCCTTTTTTTTTTAAGCCTTTTGCCAGCTAAAATAGATAAGCATCTCTGGCACTTCATCCAGCTGTTGAAGGTGATAAACCCTTTTGGCCAGTGCAGCAAAAGGATTTTTGGTTGTGGCCAGCTGCAACTGAAGGATAGGCAGTCGAAATTGGAATTTCTACCCATACACCAGTTTGAATGAGGTGTGGCCCATGGCGATTGTCATGAATCTATGCAAAAACAAGGGATAATACATGGAAAATATGCAAGAAATATGCGAGGAATAAGCGAAGAATTTATGCAAGGAAGAATGAAGAAATGGTCTAGAGGCGAGCAGGAACACAAGACAGATGCCAAAAGGCTCAAGACTGGCGTTGAACTAGAATGGTTCAACAAGAATGAGGCTCCTTTATATATATGTATACCAATCGTCCAGATCAGGCCACTCCAACGGGTGAGATCTTGCCAAGTGTCGTACATGCACATAGGTTCCAGAATGTTCTAGGACTTTCTGGAAGCTATCGTGCATATGTGGAAGATGCAAGAGAATACCATAAAAAAGAAGAGGTGGTGCACTTGGCTAAGGTATGCGGCTCGCAACTATAAGGTTGCGAGTTCAAACCTTGCCTCATGCAATTATTTTTTTCCATCCATGTGACGACCATCTTTTGTACATATGAGTATAATGCTCGCGTATAATACAAATATCCATATGGTCGTCATACATCCCCCTCCTACGATGGCACCGAGTCTTCAGAGCTGGAACTGAAGTACTTGGACTTGGCTTGTTCGGATACCCTTAGTGGAATTCTGCAATCTTGTCAGGAGCGTTGCTCAGATTCTTGGTAGGTTCCCAGATCCGGTTGGAGAGTATCCTTCCCAGTCGACAAAGTAATACAATCACCGACGGAGAAACTTAGAGCCCAAAAATCACGCGAACCTCGAACATTCTTCGTGATCATCGACTTCCACTAGTGGAGGCGGCAGCGGAATTCGACCTGGAAAGGGATTAGGCATGTATGGCTCCAGTATCGAAACATGAAAGGCTGGGTGTAGCTGAACAGCTGGAGGAAGCTCAAGCCAAAATGCAACATCACTGACTTGAGTCGTAATCCAATAAGGACCAAGGCAACGATAGTCAAGCTTATTGCATGGACGTGTAGTAGGGAGGTCCTTGCGTAGGAGCCAGACAAGGTCACTAACATGAAAAGTAGGAGCTTCCTGACGATGCAGATCAGCATAATGCTGATAGCATTCCTGTGCCTGTAGAGGATGGTGCTAAAGATCTGATTGAAGAGCCTGGAGTTTCTCAAATCGGGATTCAGCATTGGGATTGACAGAGTCAGATCCAATGGCATCAAAAGACCAACGAGGATGCTGGCCAGAGTTCAGAAAGAACGGGATCTGGCCAATGGAGGCATGTACTGATTTGCTATAGGCAAACTCAGCTAATGGAAGCCAATCAACCCAATCATCATGCTGACAACTGATAAAACACCTCAAATATTGCTCCAAAGTTTGATTAGTGCACTTTGCTTGCTCATTACTTTTCGGATGATGACCAGATGTCAAAGAGCGGTCGATATGTAATAGCTCCAGAAGTCTCTTCTAAAAACTTGCGATGAACTGACGTCCTCGATCATTGACGATAGTGTCTATCATTCCATAAAATTTGACTACTTCACGAAGAAAGAGATCAGATGTGCCTTCACTGGTGATGGTGACGTTACAAGGAATAAAATGAGCCATCTTGGTGAAGCAATCAACAACAACCATGATGGCATCATGACCCCCAGAGGGTGGCAGTTCTGGTATAAAATCCACAAAGATACTCTTCCAAGGTCCATCTGATATCACAGGAATGGATGAAAACTTCAACAGAGCGATGGAGCCCAGCCACCAATAGTCTCGACTAATGAGTTCAAGAGCCTTGGCTATTCCAAAAAGTCCGGCCATGGGTGAGTCAAGGCAAGCATGAAGAATCCAATAAGTCTAGGCGTACCATCCAGAACATACAGAGGTCCGGCGTGAGAAAGGAGTCCATCCCATGTCTCAAAATGGTCACAATCTGACCGCATTTGTCAAGAAGATGATGCTGAGCCAAGATGTGAAAAGATATCTTGAGCCAATGGATCTGAGGGAGAGATGCTCAAACTGTGACGATCCTAAATCATATCCCCTTAACCACTGGGGCAAAACCGTCCGGACGTTTATGGATAGCCGCTCCTAC
>JAANSK020219531.1:0-14319 GCA_011763485.2 Isoetes engelmannii
TTGTGCCAAAGCTTTTGGCACCACCGATAAGATTGGACGGAATCCTAAACCACAGTTAGAAGATGAGTAGAAGATGAATTTTTTTTTTTTTTTTTTTTTTTTGGTGTGTATAGGCTTTACGTTTCTTGCCAATGCCTCAACATGTATATGTGAATGTTCTCCTGAACCTCAGCGCATCGGCCGAGCTACCACTCCTGAATCAGGGCCAAGGTGCAATGTAAAGATGAGGCAAACTCCCGAAATAGAACGTGCATATGTAAATTGGTCATGTGCATATCTTGGTAGCGGCCCTTTTCCTCTTCTCGCCACAACCTCTACCCAATCTTTGCCCCAAGCATGCCCCCCCCTCCCCCAACAACTTTAGTATCAAGGCCCGGTGTGCATCCACCGCTCTTATATAAGGACCCAATGTCATTGGTGGTAAGAATAACAGAGAATAGAAGTCTGCTGCCTGAATCCCAAAATTTTATCTAATGTGTGCATATTCGGAACATATTAATAAAACATGATGCTCGTCTTCAACACGTCCTGCTCGGCATACTTTACACGTACGATCTTCCACTGGAATTTTGGCCCATCTGCCAATTTCGATTTCCAGCCTATGTGACCTTGTCCTGTATCTGGCAATTAGTTTCCTTTGAATCCTAGATATATTCGCCTTCAGGTATAATTGGCTCTCATATGTGATCATATGGTTAACATTGGCCTGATATTCCATCATTATTTTTCCGGGAATAGCCCAAAGCTTATCTACTGCTACCTTTTCGAGCATGGTCCGGACCTCTTGCTTGTCAAGCGGCCATGTACAGCCAACACCCCATCTCATGGCCCATGCCTGCACTCCTCTATACCAATCCGATGTTTCCAGTGCTTGACGGGATAGCCGTCCACTGTCCTGTGCCCTGACCCTGTTGTAGAAGTTGATTGCTTGGTATAATCCTTCTAATTCCAGTGGAAACATTCCTGCTTCTGCAAGCATTATAGCATATGGGATCTGTGATCTGATTCCTAATTCCTCTTTCAGGAACATCTTTTGGACTGCTTCAATTTGCCTCCACATCCGGGATGAGATACCCGGCCCCCAGATGGGGACACCATACAACACTACAGTTTGGACAAGAGTTTTAAATAGAATTTTCTTCAGGCTCCAATCAGTAAGAGATGCTTTGCTACACTTTGCTAGCATACTGTATAAGGCAGCTTTTCCTCCTAAGGCTCTCCTATTTATGCAATTTTTCCAACTATAGTTAGAGGCGATGTCAATCCCTAAGTATTTATAGGACGCAACAGTCTCCAAAATATGCCCCATATATGTGAATACTGGCCTATCTCGGGTGCCAAATACCATAATTTTTTACTTTGAGAGATTTACCTTCATCCCTTTTGTCTCACAGAATAGCTCCAGATTGTTCAAATGTTCCTGTAGAGTTGTCTTCTTGCTTGCAATCAAGACCACATCATCAGCATATAAGAGAAGCTGTACCACATAAGTTCCCAACTTGGTTCCTACGAGTGATCTGGCTCTCAACCAGTCATCAAGCTCGTCTATGAAGATTCCAAACAAAGTTGGAGATAGCGGGCAGCCTTGGCGAACCCCAATTGTGCTCCTTATCTCCGTATCTAGGTCCCAAGATACTTTGATTAGTACTTCTGCATATAGCTGTGACACTGACTCTCTAAGTTCTTGAGGGACACCAATTCGGGCCAACCTATCTCCAAGCTCATTTCGTTGGACCGTATCAAATGCCTTCGTGAAATCAATGAATGCTAAGAATAATGAAGCATTGGGAGCCTTCTAAGCGTGAGCACATGATCCAAGGTGCTATGCTGACTTCTGAAACCAGCTTGATATGCCGAACGAACTTTTTCATGTTCAGCCCACGAGCTCAGTTTACATTCAAGGAGGCTGCCTAGTATTTTGGAGAACACGCTGCCTATGAGGATGGTTCTATAGTTGCCTGCAAGATGCTTGTCTCCTCCCTTATGAATAGGATGTACCCTGTTGATCCTCCAATTGGATGGCAGTCCTTGAATGAGGCTCTTATTAAGCAAGTCTGTCAGAATTTTCAAGGTATTGTCTCCACCCCATTTAAAGAGTTCCACACAAAGACCATCTGCATCATGTGCTTTGTTGTTTGTTGCTTTTGATAGGCATGCTTGGACTTCTGCTACAGTGAAAAGATCCTTGGTATGAGCCATTTTCGGCATGCTATTTGCCCCTTCTATCTCATAAAGAGATCTGACTAGATCAATAAGTGCCTCATTTTCCAAGATTGGTTGAGCTAAATTACCTTTTAAGGTATTCCAGAAACTTTTAGGATGTCTACTAAGCTGTTCTGATAATTCTGCTTGCCTTTGAGCATAAAAGGCACGTTTTTTGTTTCTGATAAGACTCTTATACCACTTGGGTTTACAGATGCAGTTCTGCTGTAAGCTATTCCTGGCCTCTTGGCATTCCAAATCCCACCATGAATTGCATGGTTTACCTCTAACATATTTTCTTGTAAGACCAAAAACCTTTTTTGCAGCAGTGAATATTAGCCCTTGGAAATTCCTTGCATCTGTTTCTAGGTCTCCTGACCATATAGCTCCAGCAAGCAACTCTTCTACATGGTTTTGGTATGCCTCTTGATGCCTGTAATCCACTTTCAGCCTTGGATGAAAACGGGTTACCTTGTTTTCATACCTTGTTTATGAGGGGGTATTCGACTTGTAGAATAAGCTTAGGATGTGAAACCACGAGTCTAATATCCACAAACCTAATACCCCCTCTGTAATCCAAGCCCAAATTGAGAGCCAATAAATGCACTGATTTTGTATACAGATACAACCAAGCCATGACAAATCATATCCTATATTGACCCACTATTTCTTCCAGGGTGTTTCTTTTACGAAATTAACCTTTTTTTCCTTATAAGAATAAAACACCATTTCATTTACACGTCTTTTCGTTACTATGTGAATTTATCCAATTCGTCCCTTTTCGCCGCAGAAGAATGAAGGACGCCAGAGACAGATTTCCTTGGTTCGAGTTCAGTTGTCCATGGGCTTTCAGTTTACTCAAAAGCCTAATGCTGCCTTAGAAGCAGCATAGCATCACAAAATAACCATCTTTAAGTAACAACTGGCAATGGCTCCTCCAGATCTCCAGAGTCAACTTGAAGCTGATTTAATACGAAGATGGTCCGATATAGAGGAGTTAGAGAATAGTTATGAAGTTTCAGAAACTGCAGAAGCTGAATTTAGGCGCACAAAAGAGAAGTGGTATTGTATTCTTGGACTGAAGAAATTTAGCCCTTGTATCAAATCATATGTTTTGAACAACCAATTTCTTTGTCACAGGTTTTTGGATGCATTTAAATTTATAGACAGACTTCCTACAGAGATGCACTGCTGGTGTCATCATAGCGACATTACCTGGCCACTGTTGGAGCCATTCCATAGTTTTAATGACTCGGATGCTGTTGCACTCAAAGTTCTTTGGAAAAGGATGTCTCTCGAAATGAGGCACTGCATAAATTGCGTTATTCAATACCACAAAGGAAAGGACTATTTTGAAGCCGAGTTTCTGGAGGAAGTAGTGAAGCCGCTTATGGCTCTTCTTCAGAAGCTTGACAATGAGAGAGTAGCAGGCCATTTACAGGACATCCTAGAGAAGGTCAAAAGCAATAGTTTTAAAACCCACACAGACTCCGTGGAGGTAGTTTGTGTCATGTTTGAGGTAAGCAATGTAGTCAAATTTTATTCAACCTGACCTCAGATTAACGTTATGATACTTGCAGGTGCTCATGTTTCCAGCACTTTTGGAAGACTCTAAAGTGAATGATCTGTTCGTACCATTTTTTCAATATGTGTCCTCTACTCATGACCTGTGTCTTTCAGGAGATCAACGTTATCCGGTATTACAATTTAATTCCCCATGCCTGTATTCCGTAAATCTCTACTAATAGACTTGAATGTGTGGGCATCAAGCAAAGGGTCTATATGCTCTTTTATTCCACTCTAGCCAGGAGGTGCGAAGGATAGCGCACGGGCTTGCAAATTCTCTTCAGCCCTTCCAGTAAGTCATTTTGGCATGCAATGACTGAGTAGTATGTGTACAACTACTATAGATCAGGCTGCTGAGAAATAGCTCATTAACTTCTACAAGAGACGGTGTCTATAAAAAAAGCCTTAACTTAT
The DNA here is from genome assembly GCA_011763485.2 of Isoetes engelmannii. NCBI lineage: Eukaryota > Viridiplantae > Streptophyta > Lycopodiopsida > Isoetales > Isoetaceae > Isoetes > Isoetes engelmannii. The sequence goes on from JAANSK020219531.1 coordinate 4,183, forward strand.
TTGGAAACGATCTTTAAGTAAGGTTGTTTGGCAGGTCCAAATAGGCAAGCATAACCTGATAAGTCTTCTTTATATAGTTTCTCCATCAGGAGAATGGACTATCACTTATTTTCCAATTCAGAAAGTGTTGTATTCTCTCTGTTTCAGAGTTTTTGAAGAACCAGGAGCTCTTATTAGACTCTATCTGTAGGCAGATACTTATATGTATTTAAGTAAACTGGAAATTGAATGTACTTGGACCAGCTTTTTTCAGCAAGCAAAGATTATTTTTGTGTATTATTACTAGTTTAAGGATGTGGCCTCTGCTGGAGTTGTAGATAAGACCATTATAGTCTTTAAAGCATTAAATGTCAACAGGTTCTTTCTTGAACTTAGTATCATACTTATTTTTTCTTTTTTCAAGGATACCTTGATTGGTTTTGTCACGTCATATCCACTTAGATCCGATGGCAAGATTTTGTTTCTCATAATTTTACTTCGATGTTACAGAAATGTGGAAGATTTGGAGCCAATCCAGCCAGTTCTGGAAAAATGCATGCAACAGCTAGAAAATGATATGGTTAATCCAAAGAAACAAGACACTTTGAAACCGATGAGCAAGGGCACATTAGATTATTTTATGCGGTCAAATAATGGCGGCAAAGGTGGAATTGGAGGCACAAGAGAATCAATATGGTTAGGGCTGCAGTCTATGTATGTTTGCACCACTTGGATGCTTATCTGATGTAGGTTATTTGACACTAAATTGAACTGACTACGGCACAGTAACATGATTGTGAAGATAGGTTGGGTCTTCTTAAATCTTCAGCTTTTGAGGAGGGAATAGTTGAGCGTTATCCTGGCTTTGTGAGCATTGTCTTAAATCACGTTAGTGAAAGTACAGTGGTGTTTTGGAATGCACTTCGTTGCTTGAAGCTGCTTCTTGAAATATTAGGTAGTTTCTCGACTCCTGCTGTTTTGGGGGACTTAATTTTTCTATTTCTTACCATCGTTTATTTTTCTTTACCTTGGCAGGATATAAATTATGGCTGCGTACAACCTTCTCACCTGGCGTAATGCGAAATACCTTGCTAAGCCAGTGCTTTCATGCTCGAGATGAAAAAACTCATACTGCTATATTTGACCTTTTTCAACCATTTTTGCAGGCAAAGCTCTTTGTCCCTTTCAGCTGTTGATGTTTTGAAATCAGTAAATTAAAATCTGCAATTGTTTGTCCTGCAGTCCCTAGAGGCTTTGCAGGATGGCGAGTACGAGAGACAACGCAGACGACTATTGTATTTTCTTTTACAACAAGTTCCTTATAGTAGCAATTTCAGCTCTCTTATGAGTAAGAAGGCTTGGCAGGTTTGAATTCATTACTAGTGTTCAATTGTCTCTTTTGTTAGTACTCTCTAATAAAGCTACCCATGGCAGGTTGCCTTCTTAATCATTGGACGTGGTTACGGCATGCATCCAGCTCTGCCCCCGTTTGAATGTGTGCATATCTGGTATCCTTTAATTCCATTGACATAGATTAGCTCTAGTACATATATTTGTGGGCTTATGTAATAGGGAGGGAAGAAAAAAAAACAGTCACAAAACTGAGTAGATGTTTAAATAGATGGGCTGTTGTCTGGCCATTGGACTGGAAATATAGATTAGTCTCTCCATGCTAGGATACCTTCTTTTGTCCTTTGAGAACTCTTGGTGTATATTGACTAATTTTGCAAGGGCCTTCATCAGGGGGCCACCATTGATGAAGACATTCAAAGATCCACAGCTGCATCCTTCTGTACGGCAGCCTGCGGTTGACCTAGTTGAAATGATTATTGTGGCTGATGCAGCTGTCCTGGCAGCACTCTGGGGAAAAATACAGGATCAAGACAATGCATTAGATATGAATGATCAGGCAGTTGATGAGAGTAACAATGGTCATGTAGAGAGTGAATCAAATTCGACATGCTGGACGAAATTTCAATCTTGCAGTGATGTGGGTGAGAATGAGTCTGGAAATTGGAGGTGTGCACCCCTCATCTGGCAAGAGGCCCTTGAGCAGCTGACACCTACGCTCTTGCCCGATTCATTTGCCAAAGCTGTGTTCTGGGCTGTTTCTCGAGTATCGATTGTTGAACAGAGCAATTGGTCCCCCGAAGGAGATCTGCTAGTTTTGGAGAATGGCATTACCTGTTCCCAAGAAATTTCTACTGCTCTGCACTGGGTGAAGCCAAAGGGTTGTGATGATGGTGCTGATGGTATCTGTGCAAATGGTGTAAAATGCGAAGCCCATTTAGCTGAACTAATGAATTTCTTTAAGAGGTAATTTATTTGTAGGAATTTGTGATGGCATTTGAAGTTTGTTGTTTGCATATTTGCCATAGCTGATGGAATTTTTTGACTTAATAAGGTGTGCAGATGTGTACGTTAACCGCCTTAAGCAATTGTCCCTCGTTCAGCAATGGTCATGGGACCCAAGAATGGCTGAATCTTTGACCCTATTATTCATCTCCCCATCTTTGGTGTGTTAACAACTTTTACACTTTTACTTCATGCCTTCCATTTTGCTCCATTTTATTTCTAAGCTTATTACTGCGTATCTTTGTACTTCTAACAGGTTTATAGAGATTTAAGCAAAAGCATTCTACAACACTTTACAGAAGGGACGATGGAAGCTGGTCTTCATTGTCTTTGTTCTACCCCAGCCTCAAGGACATCTACAATCAGTGGACTCTCTAAAGCAATAAGCTTGGTGCTGTTTTACTGTTGCTTTTTAGAATTATTTTATATCTGTGCCCGACTTTTGCTTGTGGTGATTGACATTATGTATCACTGGTCGCAGTTACTGTCAAGACCTCTTATTGAAGGCTGTTCCTGTCTTCCCCATTTGTTCTTTATGGCTCTGAAGTTTCTGACACTGCTGAAGGAAGAGACAACTCCAGATTTGAGCAATAGGAATACAGCAGGAGGCGGTTTTCTAAAAGAACCCATCATAAATATAAAGTCAATGGAGACATCCATTGGAGAAAAAGAAATTGATCTAAGAGCCTGGAAAGTTTTTTGCCGCAAGTTATCAGGGATTTTATGGCCACTGCTGGTGAAAGTTCTTGCTTTTGCCAGAAAGTATTCTGACGTCCCTTCTCATGTGGTATTTCATTTGTCATTGAGCTTTATATTTCAATGTTTCCATAATTTGTATTCTCATGTTACAATGGTTGGATGTGAGGCAGATGATTTGTACTCGTGAGCTGGAGCTTTTACCAGTAGTGCTGAAATTCTTACCTGGACCTTCTGTTGTTGCTGACAGTAATAACCCTCGGGCACCATGGGGAAGTCATTGTGGAGAGTGGTTGCAAGGTCTTATGGCATGGGGGGAACTTAGTTCGCCAACAATATGTAGAAGATGGAAAGAAGCAGTTTCCTTAATACTAGATATTATAGGAAGCTATGGTGTCTGCCAAAGTTCTTTCCTCAAATTAGCTCTTTCTCAACTTATTGAGCATTCTGGTAGGCTAACAAAGGGTTTTGACATGATTTATTACCATAAAAGCTGCAAGAGAAATGGAAGAATGTTCACTTTCTGGGGATGCCATTTTAGCTCATAAAATTATTCTGTCATGTGTTTTTCTTACAGCTAACCATTTCTAAACCAGTTTATGCCTCATTCTCATAAACATAGTTATTCTATGCCTGCATGAGTTTCCTGTATAAGGGCAGATACGTAGAGCGTATGCTGGATGGTGGCCATTACAAAGGTTCTAATAATTTACTGTGGACCAGATTCAAGATTGGACAACGAGCACCAGTCACAATTAAGAGCGATAATGTTGTCTCAAGGAAAGCCTCAGGTGTTAGATTTGAGGGATGATGAACTGGAAATCTATATGCCCAAACATAATATGGAGATAATCGACCTTGATGCTGACGATGAAGAAGAACACGGGACTAAGGACGAGGAAAATGTTGCCAAACCAATGTTAGAAGTCACTTCTTATAGTAATGAGCAAAATCTTCCCCCACCATATAAAGGCGATATTGCAGCTGAAGGGGATGATTCTTCAGTCAAAGATATTTCGCCTCCAACTGCCACTTCACATTATAAACGTCCTTCTGTAAGAAAGGCACCCTTAATTTACAAAGGCCCATCCACCACTTCAACACTGGACAGGACCACTTCAACACTGGACAGGTTCCTTGGGAAACCACAAGGTGGGATTGCTTCATCAAATAATAGAGTTCCAGCTTCGGGGTCTCGCAACCAGATGATATCAGTGAGAGGATCTAGCCTACGAGGACTAAAGAGCCAGAGCAAGTTAGCATCTCTTCGTGCAGAGCATCACACAGATCTGCAGAAACTTTCATTGGCGGAAAGTCAGGCTCGTGCACAAGTCAAGGAGAGGATTGGTAGAAACCAGGTAGAAAATGCAAGTCAAGGGCAACATCAGCATCATTGCAGGGAAGAAAAAGCAGACGATATGATGCTGAAATCTAAATCTTTCTCTCCTTTGGAAAGCAGTTTGGAAGAAAACACTACTATTCTTAATGAGATTGTTGCTGATGATGGAATGGATTTGTTGGACATGGCATTAGATGCAGCCAAGAAACTGCCTGTCATTTCGAAACCATCCATGCTTCATCCGAAAAGACAAGTTATACGTCTTGAAATGCCAGGGGAGCAGTTGAGGGGTTCATTTCCTGCCAGATCCCGTGGAAGATTGTCTCAGTTAGCTCCCCCCCGATTGGATGATTGGTATAGGCGTATTTTGTCCTTGGATTATTTTGCTGTAGTGGGATTGCATTCAAATAATGAAGATGGTGAAACTGATGCATTGGTGAAGGTCCCTTTGAGTTTTAAGTCGCACAATGAATATATTGAAGTTTTCCGACCTCTGCTTTTGGAAGAATTTAAAGCACAGATGCATCGGGCTCATGAAGAGATGGCTTTGTCTGAGGGCGTAACCTCTGGTGTGCTTAGGCTGATGTCCGTGGAGAGGGTGGATGATTTCCAACATGGAAGATTTATGGCAAATGCTGGAACAGACAATGCGGCAAGGGCTGTAAGTGAAAATGATTTGCTGCTACTAACTCGGCAACCACTTCATGGAATATCGCAAGGTCAAAACCTTCACATCATTGCCAAGGTATTTGAGCTCGAGCGATATTTAGATAATTAGTGGTCCAAAGCTATCACCTTCTTAACTACTGGGGCAATGGTTCTATTTTTCCAGGTTGAGCGGAGGGAGAAAGAAAACAAGAGCAGAGCGACAATCTTGCTTTTAAAGATGTACTTCCCTGCTAGTAATTCTAGGCTTACCAAAGCCAGACGCATGCTTATTGACCATAGCAAATGGCACATGACTCGTTTAATGAGTATTACGCCCCAACTGAGAGAATTTCAAGCAGTGTCCTCCATTTCCACATTTCCATTATTGCAGACAATTCTCTGCCCATCAGCATTTTCCAACCAGAAGGTTCGAGATACAACGGTTTTAAGGGTGCTTCCAGAGTCCCTCCAGTCCAAGTTAAATGAGGAATACAATGCGAGCCAGCTTTCCGCAATTGCTGCAGCCATTGGCAAATCTGGAAATACTGTAGTGAGGCATGAAATCTCTTTGGTTCAAGGGCCCCCAGGTTGGTTTATGTTTAACAAGGTTCTACCTATTTCTTGGGTGGATTTAACTAAATTATTCCTGTCCTTTTCCAGGAACTGGGAAGACACGAACAATTGTTGCAATTATAAGTGTGCTATTGGCCCTCTATAAACTTGGACATAATGAGAACAATGCACCAAAGGTTGATGCAGATAAAACTCCTGGCATCAAACGAGTTGCTAATGCACATGTTGCTATTGCTAGGTCATGGCAAGATGCAGCTCTTGCAAAGCAGTGCATGCAGGAAGAGGGAAAAGCTAATGCACGGTATTCTGGAAGTAGCGGGAAGAGGCCGAGGGTTCTGGTCTGTGCGCAATCAAATGCTGCCGTGGATGAGCTAGTTTCTCGAATTTGTAAAAATGGTCTTTATGGAGTAGAGGGGAAGTTTGTGAGACCTTCAATAGTGAGAGTAGGCAACGCCAAGAATATACATCCGGATTCATTGCCAGTTTATATTGACACACTTGTTGAGAACAGATTGGCGATAGAGTCCCGTGGTTCTGATAATTTGCTCGAAAGTGGGCAGAGTAATTCTTTGACATTGAGGGCTAACTTAGAAGGAGTAATAGAAAGCATTCAGGCTCTAGAGATCAGCCGTTCTCATTTCAAAGCAGGAGAGAGGGATTCTGTCGAGACTGGAGGTATTAAAGACAATGACAATGAAGCAGCACTGCAAGCGAAGTTGAATAACCTTTATGCAGAACGGAGGAAATTATGTGCTGAGCTTGCTGTGTCCGAGTCACGCGAAAAAAAGAATGTTGAGAATGACAAGAACAAAAAGCAGAAGATTCGGAAAGCAATAATTCGTGAAGCTGAGATAGTTTTAACCACGCTAAGTGGCTGTGGGGGAGATGTTTATTCTATTTGCATGGAGTCTGCTACGGAGAAAAAACAAATTACGTGCAATGGCTTTTTTGATGCTGTTGTCATTGATGAAGCTGCTCAGGTATTTACAACTTAAGTTTTAAGTTTCTGGTGATTATTCAAAGTTACTAAACTAATAGCTTGTTATAGGCACTGGAGCCAGCTACCTTAATTCCATTGCAGCTTCTTTCGGACACACAAGCAAGATGTATTATGGTACTGGTTCTGGCCTATATTTGATATTTCTATTTCTATTAGACATGGAAGCCTCTTTCTTGTTGTTTCTGATCATAAAGTTCTAGATATGCTATTACACCCATTCATTGTCTTTTACCGGGCCATTCGTTAAGAACTTGACAGTGAAGTATGCATTTGATTTGAGGGGAGAGTAAACTACTTCCGGTAATTATTCAAGGTGTATTGCTATTGAGCTTCAAAAAAATGGTAGTACAAAACTAGGGATTATGTTGATGGCATAAGTGCTAGCTCATTTATGCAAATGTTGTTAGGGTTATGCTTTGAATTTTATAGGAATGAACGGATTAAAGCAGAGTGGATTGTCTTGTTCATTAGTGTTGTAAGTGTGAGATTTAGGATGAACAGCTGCAGTGCCATATTATTGCCCAACATATTTCAAGTTGAGCATATGGCAGATTTAAAAAGTTTTCCCAACTTGTATTCTTATCTGGGAAGCAATCACAGCTTTCGCTTCTAATTTGTTTTCCAAACCTGAGGGAGAAGTATTGACACAGTACCAACTGCAATAACATGAAGTCTTTGAAATAGATGCCACGATGTGCATGCAGGATCGTACCTGTGTAAGAATTGTGGTTGTTGAAATAGCAAGTTTGATGTTTATAAAGATGCTTAAATGATATTACTGTCTCTATAGAATTGCCAAACAACATTTTATGAAGAAATGCGTGTAGCAAAACTCAAGGAACATGTCCATAACTTTGCTCATTTCACAGATTGGTGATCCAAAGCAGCTCACAGCAACGGTTTTATCCAATGCAGCAAGCAAAATGTCGTATGAATGCAGTATGTTTGAACGGTTTCAGCGCAACAATTATCCAGTTACTATGCTCAGTATTCAGGTCAGTTGACCTTCGCCTCTGTGTGGTCTAGGATGTGGTGCTAGGCATTAAGTTTGTCTTCTTACGTCATATTCTTTTGCTGGTGTGAGTTCTTCAGTTTTGGCATACTTGATGTCTATTTTGTTATGTATATTGCTTGATGGCGCCGCAATGACCTTTTCTGCAGTACCGTATGCATCCAGAAATTTGTAGGTTCCCTTCAGCACATTTTTATGACAACCAATTGACAGATGGTAACGATATAGCCAATGGGTGCAGGACAGCATCCTTTCACAAACACCGGTATGATGCTTATGTTGACTATTTCTTGTGTGCATGTTTGTAGCCGTCGGAGTTTTTTATTTGTTAAACTTGTCTGCTTAATGTCGACTTATGTTGCACGCAATATGAAAATGAATGTTTATGGCTTGAGATGATACTGGTTGCAGATATTTTGGTCCGTACGTGTTTTTTAATGTTTCTGAAGGACAAGAGAAATCAGGAAGCTCATCATTTCAGTCGCTCTGCAATTTAGAAGAAGTTGAGGTTATTGTCCACTTGATGAAGAGTTTTTGGAAGAGGTAAAAAGGCACACATGTAGATTTGCATTTTCTGACATTGATTGCTCTTTTGGGAAAACAATATCCAGCAGTTGCAATTATCATATTGGCCTTATATATTTATATTTGTATAGCATAATATGCTATAATTTCTTTGTTAGCCTGCTTTATATTGTAAAATGATTGATTGCAAATTGTGGAAACAGGTTTCCTGATGAAATCAAGCCAGGGCGCATTGCTGTAATAACCCCATATAAGAATCAGCTCATGATGTTACGTGATCAGGTCACCAGGAGTCTTGGTCCTGGTCTTACAAACAGCATAGAATTTAACACTGTGGATGGTTTCCAAGGCCGTGAAGTGGATATATTGCTTTTATCTACTGTACGTGGATCTACTGGGTCGCAACATGGTGGTATTGGATTTGTTGCAGATTTAAGACGAATGAACGTTTCGCTAACACGGGCAAGATTCTCACTTTGGATTATTGGTAATGCAAAGACATTGCAAACAAACTTGGCATGGGCAGCTTTGCTGGATGATGCAGATAAGAGAGGTTTAATTTTTCCTGTTAAGAAGCCATATAATAAAGTTTTTCAGGGAAATGCTGTCGCCCTGGATGCTCAGTCAGTTGAGAATAAAAACAAGGGCGAGAGAATGAATGAGCAAATTTCAGATAAGGGAGTAATTAAGTCAATTTCTAGGTCCAATGACATCTCTTGTCAAGGAAGCCAACTGACAAAGCCATCTTCTCAAGTAAAATCAAGGCCTAGTGTGCTCAAAGAGAAGCTAAGACTTGCCAAACATATAATAGAAGCAGAGCAAACAATTCAAGGAAGCCAAGTGACAAAGACATCTTCTCCAGTAAAATCAAGGCCTCAGGTGCTCAACGAGAAGCTAAGAGTTAGCAAACATATAAGAGATGCAGAGCAGACAATGGAAGATCACAGCAATAAACAAGACTCCAAGAGCAAGAGGGACTTGCCCCCGTCAGAAAAGCAACACCATAATATGCCCCGAAAGACTTCTAAATTAGACATGGTTGCACAAGCTGGTGTAGGTGGTAAGAAAACTGATGGGAGCACTGTCTCTGTTAACCAATTCCATGGCATGACAAGCCAACAAAAAGCTCCAGTGAGGACAAATCTTGATATGAGTAAGGATTGTCAAGGTGATATCGTACCCAATGCTTCTCTCAAGAATAATGCTGCCCTTGTGCGTAAAAGACAAAGAGAGGAGGCAGCTGCAATGATGCCGTCTGGTTCGTTTCTCAGTTCCAAGAAAGAACTACCACCCCGTTTGCAGAAAGGTATAATTTTGATATTTATATGCACTTGGTTGAATGATGCAAGACATAAATCTTCATACTTTTTCAGCTTCTTCTATTTCAAGATTAAAAGAACATGCTAGTTCAAAGGTGAAGCCAGTTGAAGAGAATCAAGCAACCAGCAGGAGTGGGAAAATTAATGATGACGCCCTGCAAGATGAATGGGAAAAGTTTCAGAAAGCTTTAGATGCGAAAAGGAGATGAATCATGCCAAGCCAACGGTTCTTCTGTATATATATATCTATATGCCACTTCCCTCAACACAAATTTTGTAAAAAGTACCATGTAAAGTAATTTTTTAGGGAAGGCAATTTTTGACTGCTGGGCAATGAAGCCCTCACGTTGGACAACTTGGTTTGAAGAATATCAAAATCTGAAAGTTGAGCTTTTCTCGGTGCTAAGGGACTGTTAGTTCATGCTCTATTTGCAAAATTATTTCTAATGCACATGTAAATAGTAATTTCTTTCAACAGCGAGCCATATCCATGGGGAAATGACATACATATGTTGCATGCATGTGTAATGTGGGACTTGAAAATATAATGATTTCCTCTCCTGGATTGTAAAATATAATAGCCACTTTTAGGTACTACGTAATTCACGCAGGGGAGAGCATTGCGCCCCGTAGGGCTTTGAGGCGGCGCTGCCAGTCGAGGCGGAGCACGAGCGGCGGAGCCGTGAGTGCC
>JAANSK020219642.1:0-14318 GCA_011763485.2 Isoetes engelmannii
GGAAATCCAATGGGATGAAATAGTCCAAGTGGATTCAGATTTGAGACAATGGATAATGCAAAGAGTGCATAAGAAAACGTGGAAGCAACCAAGGACCAAAATGATCTTGTATAGGCTGAATATCAATCCTGACATGGGAGAAGCTAGACACTTGAGTGATAATATATCTATACAGAAAAGACATGCAATTTGCATGCAGGCTTCAGAGCTTATTAAATCAAACATTCATACCCTGCACAAATGCATTCCAAGTGTTTCTACATGTGAAGAAATGTTGGTACTTTGCAACTATTGCTAAGGGGAAAGAACTTATTTTTTTGTTTGTTTTTTTGAGAAGATGTAGAAAAGAATTATATGTTGGAAGTTGCAGATCCATTTTGGGTATGGTATATATCAATTCCAGGAGCATCTATTTCTTCTATAGATGTTGTATTTGCTTGCCCTAGCTGGCTTGATCCTTGAATGGAAGGTTCCCATGAATTTTGTTCGCATTCAAAAGTTACACTCTTTCACTCTTCTGCAAGCATTTTGGTTTAAAATGTTTTTCCAAGTCTTTTGCTCTGCTTTAGGCCTAGATGCATTTGAGCTTTTTATGAGATATTTTCTTTGATACTCTTCTCCAATCTGAAAATGTCAATTCAGAGTTTTGCTTTAGGTTTAAAGGCATCTGATGTGTCTATATACATGAAGAGTATATTGACGGTCCCCTGGATATGTGCAACAAGAGATAAAGATATGACGCCAGTGTGTATGATTCGCGCAATAGAGTAGCAAAAAATGTTAGTATCAAGATTTTACATATTTCTTTACTTGAAAGCAGTCAAACGACAACAAGCTCCCTGCCCTTGATCTTGCACAAGTTACCATCTTCCAGTCATCGGACGTCTACAGGCAAGAGTGATCATGCTTGACGAGCTATTGCAAGCCTTTCATTGCTGAAACCGTAAGAATAGGGACATTTTAATCAGTTTTACATTGACATTATAATAAATTTATCCAGTTATGTTAATGCCTTATGCAAATGACTTACAATATGCAAGGAACTACTTTAATGAAGAATTTTTACTGCAAGAATAGAGCCACAACGACATGTCAAGGCCTTTATATCCAAGTTTCATGCAACTCTATTAAATTCCTTTAACGAAATATGTTTAATTTCTATAGAAAGATAATGCTATGTTGTTTTGCCATTGAGGTGTATTAGAATATAAATATATGAAAACAAACATCCAATTGTTTCATTGTGGCATATTGAAGGTGTTCTGCTCATGGTATTGTACTGTGTAAGGATGAGCCATCTAAAATTTTAAATTGGGTCATGGAATTCGTTATGGGTTGTACAGTTTATCAGCATGCTTATTACTGCTAAGGTTTTTCGTAAACCCATCATGGGCGTGGGTTTCTTAATCTTGGATAATAATACATCTGTTGTGCTCTTGATTTAGGTCCCATAAGCTTATTGGTCTTCGTCGGACGATCAAAACCATTTAATTCAATCCATTGCTTATCACCTTTTTTGTTCATTATTATTGCGTGAAGCATTGACTCACGTATTATACTAGACATGTGAGAAAGGCATTCTAAAAGGATTTAAGTTGGCTGCAGGAGCTTCAAGCTATTTGCGATTTCTGTGCAGATAATACATTTCTTCCTCCGACCAGAAGAGAAAAATTTGGCACAACTAAGCAAATTCTGGATCCTTTTTTGTTAGCTTCTGGATGCTTGATCTGGCAAAAATGTAGTACTATTTGGGCACTGTACCTCCAATTTATTAGAATATCTTGTCTTTGGAAGTCATTCCTTTCAGTTATCAAACTATTAGGCATTCCATTTAGTAGTAAGATGTCTATGGCGGGACGAATACATCTAGCTAAATTTGTTCTTTATGTACATGTTAATTTAGTTTCAGCTTTGGTACCTTGTATTGAAAAGTTTTAAGGATATGACTGCTATTATTTGCAGCTTTGTTTGGGGTGATAATGAGATAACAATTGTTGTGAAGATCCCTTAGAAGAAATGCTTACATAATAAACATCAAGGTCAAGTAAATGATGTTTCTTGTATACAAGGGCAGTCTACTGCTGCAGTGTGGGAAGCTGCAATATGCCCTCCAAGTCATGCTCAATCATCTGGGCATAATTCTATCGCTGTCCAGGCGCACCTGGGGCACACATGGTGTGGGGCAAATGGATTCGCGGACAGCCTGCCATTCCATGTGCAAGAAGAGAGGTAAGTGGTATGAGTCTACTTCCTCATCCCGACTATCATTCCAATGTCAACATGAATAATCAGATGCAAATCTTGTTCCCCTACCAGTATGTCGTCTACAACATTGGAGCCGCCCCCTTGGTTTTCCTGTATACATGTGTACCGGCTGGAGGTTGGCCATTGTGCCAGCCTATTGCGAATGACTAAGTCAAAGATGTTGCATAGCAACAACAACTGCCTGGCATAGCATGTAATGTGATAATCATCTGATGTCCTTGCCCAAGCTACCTCTGCGGGGTTTAGCTGCAACACATCCTATGCCAAGGGTTCAAATTTCGTCACCTGCTCTGCCCCCGTGCGTGCATTAAAGTCTCCAAGCAACAGGACCTTGCACAATTGTTTGTGCTGCTGTAGAAAAGGGAGCACAAGTGCGAAGAGGCCAAACGCATTAACAGAGTGGCTAAGCAATATATATAGGGAACGACAAAGGGGGGTTACTTTTCCGCAACAACGGCATGCTGTTATGGAAAGGGAGCTCCCTTTGTCGTTCCTCTACAAAATGGGGAAGTGGAGAGCCTAAAAGTTACTTCTTATTGTATTTGTCCACAAAAAATCAAAAGTTTTTGAGCATAATCATCCGCCATATTACCTTTTTGCATTATTGAGTAGTGCCACATGGTGTCACAAAAATAGATTACTTTTCAACTTATTTTAAATAGATGTGGATGTTCCTATCATTATTATTGTAAAATTGATGTGATTCCAAGGGAAATCAATCACCACTGGGCACTACCATTGAGAAGACATAAAAATGAGTGGATGCTCAAATGATGAATAAAGAATTTAGGCACGAGAACCAAAAGCAAGGGGATCCCTATAATTGAATTGTGACATGTTCTCCATTACTGTAGAGGAGAAAGACGCCCCCAATTTGAAAGAGACTTTAATGGATGTCTCCGAAAAAAAAATACATTTCCATGCAAAATCCCCTTAAAAGGACCAGACAACACTTCATTGGGAACACGACGCCTGCCAAATATGACATATTTTGTATGACCATTCTGTTGGATGAGTAGACTTGAGCATCTTTTTTAGTCTCAAGAAAATGTAATGACCAAAGTTTCCCAAGTCAAGGTAGAAAGCTTACAGAAGTGAGCGCCAATGTGCCTCCGACTGCCCTAGTCTAGTGCTCGAAATATATTTGAGGTATAATCAAAAAGTTTGTCGGTGTATGTTAGTGTATACTAGATTTTCTATATACTAAAGCTCGAAAATAACGGATTTTACATATGAACTCTACTTTTGCTACTAATTTTTTTGCCGGCATGCAAATGGGTCAACCGAAAAATGAGAACTTCAATCAGTAATCCTCGAGCCTAGCCCCTACTTTTTCGAGCCCTAGTCTCAAGAAAATGTAATAATTACCTTTACATTCGTGTTCTATTTTGCCACACTCTCCTAAGAACCCCATACATGGTGGGCATGCAAGTTCGGGTTTATTTTGGAAATATTCGTGGTGACATGCCTTGGGGTCAACATCATTACGCTCTAACTTTGGGATATAGTTGTGACACATGCAAACTTATCTTGTGACTGTCTAACACTTGTATTAACAAGAATTTTTTCGGTCGTCGCACCTTTGTCCTTCTTATTTAAGATCCCAATTGAAATATATGTGTTGTGCTATGGCAAGTTCTGCTAAAATTATAAATCAAATAATGTATTACTTTATCCGACTTTGTAGCGTAAGGGGAGAGTCCTTTTTTTTTATCATTATTAATGCATATAACTAATTATCGGTACTGGAGGAGTATTCCTAACTAATTCCACCCATATAAAACCGATAAGGTGGTTATTGATCTTTGCCTCGACTGATAACTAAAATTGTGTGGCTTCCGTTGTATGTCTTCCGCCAGATATTTGACACGTAAGGCCTTGGCTCGGCCTTCGACCCTAGTGGGCCTCGGTCTTACGTGGCAAATAACTGGCCTTAGACGTACAACCTCGATCACGCAATTTTAGTTATCAGTCTCGGCCAGACCGATAACCTTACCTTCCAGCACCAACTTCAGTTTCTAATCTGTCCTTTATCAGATATATTTGCTTTACAGGTTGTCAACCAGAATTCTCGACTGTGAACATCCTAAATATCTGCCAGTTCCTTTAGGCCTAATCCTTCAATTTGTATATATGCTAGAGCAGAATCTCGGGTGTTAATTCAGAATTCCTTTTTCCTAGCCTTACTCAAATTTAGTTCTTGCTAGAGTTGAGTCTTTAGTATTCATATTGAATGATCTTCTACATTCCCTTTCCTCCAAAAATTCAGTTATTTCTCGGATTTTCTCTTGTTCAGCTCTATCCCAATTGGATGGTGAGCTTTAGCCTTAAGGGCTAGTTTCTCCCCTTTAAGTATCCATTCTGTTACAATTTTAGATATTGTTTCACGGTGAGTCATCAGGGCTTTTCCAAGGTATTTGCTAGATGCCCTTTAGCACCACTCCTTTTCAAAATTCTTCTGGAGCTTTTGTCACAGTTATTCGTTGTTGCGACAACGGAGGGGCTCCTTTCAGGGTTTCGCTATGGAGGATGGGACGCAAGAAGTTTGCAATCAATAGGCAGATGACACACTCCTCTTTCAGATCATCAATGCTGAGAACCTTGAAGCTGCAAAGTTGCTTTTAGATACATTTCACTGGCTTCCCGTGTGCTTGTGGGCGGCAGAAGTGTACGATACTATGGACATTAGACACTCCCACTCTTGGGTGTGGTTATCATCCATAACAGTTGCTTGCTCATGGACATACCACCTACTTACTTGGGATTTTAGTTGGCATTTATGATAGTGTTGGAACTGCATGTGAAGAAATTACGAGGGGTCTGGAGAAACGTTTGTTTTGGTGGTCTACTACAAGGTTGTCTCTTGCTGGTCGCATTACAATGACCAAGTCATTCCTCAGCAGTTCCCATGTCTATATGACTTTCTTGTTGCTAGCCCCACAAGTCAAAACTCAGGAGCTCATTGCAATAGTCCAAAATTTCATATGAGATGGCACTAAGTAGGGTGTTGTAGCTTAGGTGGCCTGGTCTAAATGCATCATTTTCAACTTGGAATAATTTAAGGGCTAAATTTAGCAATTTGGCAATTTTTTTGCACATTTTCAAAAAATGTTGGCTAAAGTAAATGGAAAAAGTTAGAAAAAAATTTATAATTTTAGCTTAACTTTTTTTGGGCCTATGTCGACCTTCGAGCTCTTTAGCCAAATGCTAGATAGTAAGAGAGTGAAGATTTATAATGTTTAGCTAAACCAGTAATGATTTTTAGGCTAGTTTAGCTAAAATAATTCTAGGTAATAAAAAATATATGATTAGTAATTTATTTCTTAGTATCCATGGAATAATTTGAGGCCTAGCCTTAGCTAGCTGGCATTTTTTTAGCATGTTTCCACAAAGAAAATGATTAAAATGAATGAAAACAACCGGGAAAAGGCATAATAATTTTAGCTTATCATTTTTCATGCCCATGCCATACAAATTTTTGGGATGAATTTTGGGTTAGTTTAGCTAAATTGTAGAAAGTATGAGAGGAAAATTTTATAGAGTTTAGCTAAGCCAAATAAAGTTTTGGGACTAGTTTCAAGCAAGTTTAGCTAAAGTCATTATAGCTAATAAGAAATATGCAATTAGTAATTTATTCCCTGCTTTTCAAATGGGTCGGTAGCACGGTTATGATGGAGTCCTTAATGCAATTTCAACATTCATTTGGAGACTCCTGAATGGTGAAGACGACTCCAGATCTACACTTTCTCACAGAGTCTTTTAATCCTTGTATCCCTCTAGGTAAGAAGGCGGTCACTTCCATTTTGCTTTGGACACTATTTCATTCTTTTCAGCCCTTTTCAAATGCTTCTCCTTTTCTATGTGGATTATTGGCAGCAGATGCGGCCAGACGTCTTTTTTGGTTATGTCCTTCGATTCATGCTCTATTAGGCATTCCGTGGTAGTGGGCGCCAATGCCGCCTAACCTCTCAACAACTTCGTTCATCCCCTTATACAGAGACATTGGGTCATAGCAGATGTCATCCCTATTGGAACATATTATGAAGTTGGTTGTCTCTTGTCTTGGCCCGATTTTTAGGCAAAATCATGAGTTAAGCATGGTATAGTGGCTCATTCAGTTTGTTCCCTCCCCCCAAAAAAATAGTTCGAAACTTAGTAGGAAAATCAGGTCAAAATATAGTGAATGCAGCCTAACGAAGGAAATTCAAAATCTGGAGGCTTGGCTTTGTTCAAGCAAAAGGAACTTCGTTTAGGTCAAAGAAGGCTCCATTTCGTTCTTGTCATTATTCATGCTGGAAGCTTGTTTGACGGTTCTCTCACAGGTATTTGGCTATTTTTGCTTGAATCTTTGTCAAGTCTACTAACCTCTTGCCTTTTCTTGCAGCTTTTAGGATTTTCCAGTTGTTGCAGATTTCAGGCTTGGATACTCGTGGTAGGTACTGTTATAGCACAAGCTCGGGTGCGTGGCTTAAAGGGGACTTGTAGGATGAATACACATGCAAATTCATGTTTTAAAGCCTGTCAGAAACATTAACGTTGATTTAAAGCATTCCTTGAGTTAGGACAATATAATAATTGTTGAATCTTGAACCCTATGAAAATTAATATTTAATAAAACAAGCATTGGATGAAGTTGTGAAATCTTGGTCGCTACAGTAGTAGGGACCAGTTGGAAATAAAGACAAAAAAAAAAGTATGAATAGGCCGAATTGATCCGGATCTAGTCGAAAACTGGCCGATAAACTTGGATGTTGCTGGCCCCAAGCCAAATTAGGCAGGAACTCAGAGTTAAGATAAAGGCCAAGCCGTTTATAGCTAGAGGTAATCTCGTTCAACTGGAGCTAAAGCCATACCTCTACATAAATAGATTAGGAGCATCGAAATTGGGAGGTAAATGTTTGAGAAGAATCTTGTTTCCTTAATCTATTATTGCTTTTAGCCAAGCCATTCTTGCAAGTTTATACAAGATGTCTAGAAATTCCCAGGGAGTTTACTCAGATGAATTAATAGAATCTCAAAGAGGAAAGGAAGAACCGTTGGTGTCCTTGAAATAACCTAGATCCTTGTATTAAAGCTTAAGCCAGATTTTATAATCCTAATTTATTAAGCTGAAGACATAAACCCAGAGGAGATAGGGCGATTGTTCTGTCTGATTGTCAGGATCGAATAGAGAAAGAGAGAGCTTGTTCGCAGTGTTCACAAGTCTGAGTCCGGTTGGGTGGTGAACTTGTGCCAAGAGATCCTGTTGCCAGAGATTATGCTTGATTTTATGTATTGAGTTTGTTGAATTTGCAGATAGCGGAAATGATTCATAACAATTGGTATCAGAGCAGAAGTTAGATCTTGTTAAATAAAAATTCTGTGTTAGGGCCTTTAAATCATTTCCAGGGATTTGTTTTGCCCTGATTAGGTAAACTAGTGGATTTTGTTTGTATGCTACGCATTCACAGAAAAGGAAATTAGAAAGAGAAGGAAAATTGCAGAGTATCAGTTAGATGCTGCAAAAGGTGGTTCTTGTTCTAAAAAGAGAAGATTTCGAATGCAATTAAGATGAGAAAGAGAGTAAATAGCGGTTCCTAATGCATGATGTTGGCATATAAGAATGGAACTGAAATAATTTGAATTTTAAGGAATATATAAATTCTAGCTGTGAATATGATTCACTTGAAAACTGCATTGTGCCAGTGAATTAGTAGCTGTACGTTGAAGCTCCATAGAGTTAATGGAAATTTCTGTATGTAAATCTTGTTTGAGTTTTCCTTAAGTTGTGGCAGTAAGGTCAGTATGTTGTTCATGTTCTTGAGAAATTTGATGTAGGTGGACTACAACAAGTTAGAGTAAAACATGGAATTCCTTTTATTTGTGGAGTAAGAAATGACAAGAACGAAAAAGGACTGTCATGAACCAGCTAAGGCGCCACATGAACAAAGAAAAAATTGAAACCATTGAGGAGCGAAAGGAGATAAAGAAAGGCGGAAGCCTATATAAGAGAGACGCCATCTTCAGACTAGTTATTTGAGTAAGATAAGTGACTAAAAAGTTGTGTGTGCTGAATTGATTGAGCATTGCTTTATTTTATTAAAGTGAAAGCAGGAATTTCTTTTCAATCAAATGTTGTTGTAGATTAAAGAATTAAGGAGGTAACTATGACTGCAGCACAGAAGTCAGATCCTTAGAATGATGCCTTATAGGCAGATGGTAAATTTACCAGTCTAGGAAATCCTCTCAAAGCTACTGCTCAAGACAGACAGTCGAGTTCGATTGACCTTTGAGAAGTGATGGAATTCTTTAAGGCAGATGATCAAGTTCGATAGGTCTTTAAATAACTTATTCTTGCAAGGTAGATGATCGAGTTCGATCAGTCTTAGACGAGAAAGAATGAACTTATGCCAGCAAGGCAGACGATTGAAGACGTTTAGTCTTGAGAAGGGGAAGGGTTGTTATGGCACAAGCTCAGGGATGTGGCTCAGGGGGGACTTGTAGGATGAAAACATATGCAAATTCATGTTTTAAAGCCTGTCAGAAACACTTAAGGTTGATAAGCGTTCTCTGAGTTAGGACAAGATAATAATTGTTAAATCTTTTTTTTTTTTTTTTTTGAAGAACTATATCACCAATGTATTAAAAGCATGATAATGGTACAAATCGAGTGCGGAGGAAGAAGAGCTGCCCCAAAGAGACAGCGATACCCCGACACTCCATATCAGACTCATAAAAAAACATAACCCTACTCTTGAACAAAGCAACCATCCATATCTACAATACTCAGGAAGTCCCGCCAAATGGCGAGCTTCCGCTCCGCAGGCCCCTGGAACACAAGAAAGCTCTGGAACAGCTTGTACCGAAGTCGAGGAACCAGCGAGGCCACAGGCTGCTGAATCCCCTGAAAAATCCACAGCCGCCGCCGCTTCCAAACCAACAAGACGAGCCACGCAGCACACAGATGAAAGGCCTGCTTTCGCAGGAGCGGCCATGCGACAGGGTACACATGAAGCAACACCTGCTGGCTGGTCAACCTAACCTGGAACATAGTCCAAACCCAGCCCCAGGCAGCCTGTAGGTGAGGGCAAAGCACCAGACAAGGCTCCACCATCTCACGGTGGAGGCCACAACAAGGGAAGCGAGGGCTTATACCTGGCCTGAACCTGCCCACCAAAGTGTTCACCCTGATACAACAGTGCACCACCTGCCACAACAGTACCCTAACCTTCGGTGGGGGGCGGGGACACCAAGTCCACACCCAGACCGAGCGCCAACACTCACCCGGGAGCTGCAGCGACCACTTGCCTGAAGGGGGCAAGGTGTCATGAATGACCAGCACGCGGTAGCAAGACCGCACAAAACACGAGGCCTCAATATCCGGATGAACCTTCCAAACCTGCACCACCACATCATCATGAAGGGCTATGGGAATGTGCTGCGGAATACTCCTCGCCACCTGCGCCCAGATAGCCCGATCACTACTCCGCAACTGAAAGCGAGCTCAAAAAAACTCCCATGAGGCGAGCTGCCCTTCCCAATACCAGTCCTCCAAGGTGCGTACAGCAGCCCGCCTCCAACGGGTCTGCGTTCGAGCATGCACAGAGGCAACCAGAGGCAACTGCGCAGGAGGCAGGGGCACCCACAAGAAAGGGGAGGAGTGATGGTAAACAGCCGCAGAATTCAGCTGAAACAGTACATGCACATGCTCCCAAGCCCGCAAGACCCTGGTAAGAAAGGGGAACGCATGCAAAAAAGGCCTGATGCCATACAACAACGCCCAGGGCAGCTCCACAGGAACAGTAGCCTTTCCAAATGCCACGCAGCGGCGGAGAGACTGCAAAAGCAATGCCGCACCAGGGGATGATGCCCCCTCCTGCAGGACGCTCCAAACAAACTTGAAAACCAGCACCTTACTATGCAAGGCCAAATCCAAAACCGCCAATCCCCCATCCTCTCGGGGTCGAAGGCATTTCCACCAAGCCACCTTTACCATCGCCCCTTCATCGTCCCCGCCCCACACAAAATTCCGCACCATGCTGTCCAAGGCCTGCATCTTACCCTCAGTTAGCAATCGTGATTCGTCCTGCAATGGATAACTGCTGCCCTTCCACCAATTAAGGTGCTTCTGCAACCCCTGAAGAATCTCATCCCATACCCGCCCTATGGAAATATCACCAGCAAAGGGGATACCCAGCAGCCTCGTACACTCATTACATGGAAGCACCTTCCAAGGAAAAAGTCCCAAACACGGAGGAGGCGGAGGCCGCAAGGCAGAGAAAAGTGTCATCGGCAAACTGATTGATAATCTGCTGGCTACCGTCTTGCATCCGGAGCCCCTCCACCACTCCCTCCTGTACTGCTGCCAAGAGCATCTGGGACAATGCTTCTGCCACAATGGTAGGAACGGAGCAAGAGGGCACCCCTGGCGCACGCCTCTGCCCAATGAAAAAAAGGCAGAGGGCTCACCCTGACACACCATCGTGGCCCGTGCAGATCTATGCAGCTTCATAACTGTTTCCGTGAAGTGCGGGCCACACCCCAATGCCAACATCATAGCATACAGGAACTCCCAATGGACACCGTCATATGCCTTCACAAAATCAAGCTTCAAATACGCAATATCTTGGCCTGTTCTGCGCGCCCAATACAGCCCCTCGAAAGCCGCAGCCACATTAGTCAAAATGTTCCTTCCAGGGACAAACCCCGACTGAACCTGCTGATCGAAGTGGCAATAATCTTATATACAGACGACAATAGAGAAATAGGCCTCCAGTCATTGATAGTAGAAGGTTGCTTAACCTTAGGTATCAGAGAGATGCACGCAGTGTTCAAAATCTTATCCATCTAAGAAGAGCGCAGCAGCTCCAGATATACCTGATACACCGACTCCCCGGCCCACTCCCAATACGTCTGAAAGAACTCCACAGGGATGCCATCCAACCCAGGGCACTTGTCCTTAGCCATACACATACAAGCAACCAACAGATCTTCTCGTGAAAGCTCCCGCTCCAGGTACTCCCGCTGGTGCAGCAAGATAGAGGGTCTAACAGTCGCTAACACGAGCTCCTGCATCTCCTGCTCATAGGGAAGCGCATGCTGTGTGAAGAATCCTGAGAAATGAGCGTGCACATACCGCTGCAAATCAGCGGGCTCCTCCAAAATCCGGCCATCCGGCAAAACAAGAGATGCCATAGCTTCCGCGTATCGTCGCTGCCTAGTCGCCCTAAAAAATAATGAGGAACTCGTGTCCCCCTCCTTCAACCAGGTGAGTCTCGCTTTCACCCGCGCCTCCCGAACCTTGACCTGCTCCAGAGCAACAATACTCTGCAACACCGCATTCTCCCTAATACCATCCGAAGGGTGCGCCCGAATCCGCTCCAGCTCCTGATAGAGGCCATGCAATTCCTGCCGCTCTCGCTGCACACGCTGCCTACCAAACTCCTTAGCCAGGCGATTCACCCTGGCAAGAGCTTCCACCATACCTGCCATACCACTTCTGGAAGAGAAGGTGTCCAGCCACACATTCTGGCACTGAGCCGAGAAGTCCACATCACCCAAAAGCGGGGTGTTCAAACGAAGCACCGTCCTAGAGGGCCGAGGAGTGCCAACACTCTGCCCTGACACCAACTGAGGATAGTGGTCCGAAATGGAGGAAGACAAAATGTTGTGCCTTCGCAAAAGGCACTCCATCCAAAGCAAGAGGAGAGGCATAGCACCGATCATGCCTCTCGTACGCACGGCCTAACCCAACCTGCCTATTACAATACGTGAAGGACGAGTCACCCGGGACCTCCACCATAGCCACATCCTGCAACAAACGCGACCACTGGCTCTTCTCAAAACCCTGCACCACCTGCGCGCCTGGGCCAAAACAATCCGCCACCCTCTCCACCATATTAAAATCCCTCAATAACAGCCAGGCCACCTGCAGACCCCCAAGAGCCCGAAGCTTATGCTGGATTGTGGCCCATAGTGCACCCCGGGGAGAAAGCTGATTAGGAGCATACACGTTAACAATCCCCCACTCCTGCCCACCTTCAAGCCACTTAATGATTGTCCACCCACCAAACCTGTCCGATGTAGAGTACGTAACCTGCACATCCATCCTCCAAGCGATCAAGGTGCCCCCACTAGTCCGCCCCGAGGAGGAAGCAAAAGCTGCAAACTAACGACCCACCATATCCAACAACCGAGACATATCCCCCCTGTGGCATTTGTGCTCCTGTACATAAACAATATCCGGATGCAACTGACGAAGAGCCAAAGAAACCCGGGCCCTCTTACTGCTAGAGGACTGCACCCTCCGCACATTCCAACTCAAGATAGACCTGTTCATCCCGGAGAAGAAGAAGCAACCTCAAAACGCCTAACCGTCGAGCCGTTCAACCCCTCAAGACCATCATCCAGGGCCAGAGGGTTAAATCTTGAACTTTATGAAAATTAATATTTAAGAAAGCAAACATTAGACAAAGCTGTTAAATCTTGATTCCTATAGTAGTAGCGACCAGTTAAAAATAAAGACCAAACAAAATATTAACAGGCCGGATCGGATCCGGATCTAGTCGAAAACTGGCTAATAGGCTTGGATGTTATTGGCCACAAGCCAAATTAGGCAGGAACTCAGAATTAAGGTAAAGGCCAGGCTGTTTATAGCTAAAGATAATCAATCTATTCCAACTCGAGCTAAAGGCATACCTCTACATAAATAGATTAGAAGCATCGAAATTGGGAGGTGGGCGTTTGAGAAGAAGCTTGTTGCTTGTTTCCTTAATCTGTTGTTGCTTTAAGCCAAGCCATTGTTGCAGGTTTATACAAGATGTCTAGAAATCCCTAGAGAGTTTATTTAGATGAATTAACAAATCTCATAATCCTAATTTGTTAAGCTAAAGACACAAACCCAGAGGAGATAGAGCGGTTGCTCTGTCAGATTCTTAGGGATTGGGTAGAGAAAGACATATCCTGTTTGCAGTGTTCGCAAGTCTGAGTCCGGTTGGAAGGTGAACTTGTGCCAAGAGACCCTATTGCCAAAGATTATGCTTGATTTTATCTATTGAGTTTGCTGAATTTGCAGATAGTGGAGATGATTCGTAATAGGTACATTCACGTGATCCAATTTCTGTCCAAAGAAAACCTTTTTTTTTTTTTTTTTGTGCTCCCTGTTTAAATGTAGGCTTGTTTATACTCGATTAGGCTCGGGTAGGATTGTTTGAATGTAGGCTCGGGTACTCGTGGTAGTTACACTCTCAGGAATCCATTTTTCGTCCAAAGAAACCATTTCTTTTTGTGCTCCATTTCCTGTCTCTTTAAACATAGGATTGTTTATACACTTTTTTCGTTTCTAGGGACAATCACGTTCAGATTAGAACAATCATGGAAGAATTGGAGAAAAGAGATGGTCATGGCAAGAGAAAGAGGACAACCCAGCAAGAAACTGAGAAAAAGAGAAGACAAAGAAAAAAGAGAAAAGAAAAGAAAAATGCTTTGATCCAAGAGGCCATGAGTAATACCAATTAAAGTCTCAAAAGGAGTAAGGTTGTAGCTAATCTAATGTTCTCATTCAAGAGGCAAATTTATCATTTTAATTCTGATGAGAGAAGGGAAGTACTTAGTGTTTCCTGAAGCACAAAGAAATCAAGAATCATCTTGGTTATCAATTCAAGGTGTAGAGGCTCAACAATTTGATCAATAGCCTTCGAGAAACATTCAGACAGTAAAAGCTTCTACAAGTCTGAATTCTATGGCTGCAAAACGAGGTATACTTGCTATGTCTATTGGAAAATAGTGTCTTAAAAAATCCATTAGTAAGAAAGGCATGGGAAAAGCTTTGGGAGTCTATCCTAGATATATTGGAGTAGTCATGGATAAATACAATGAGGCTGAGCTCACAACGCAAATGGGCGGTTTACAGGGGTAGGGCTGCGATCATTCGTGACCAGTGGCCTCAAGATCCATGGCTGGGGTATTCTTAGATATAGAATGGAACATATTAAACTATAAACATGTAAGCATAGCAGTTTGATGTTTGCTGCTCCGGGACTCCGGTCCTTCTGTTCATGGGCTTTGGCCCAATT